>JAYKQN010000006.1:1235000-1332500 GCA_036785175.1 Eupleurogrammus muticus
AGCACACGAGATGATCCATAAACAGATACACACATCTTGGAATTAAAGAGGCCTGAAATTACATCCTGCCAAGGTCAGATCCATGAGGTATTTCACATTATATCCTCAGGGAGCCGCGGTGAAGAGGGTGCTAATGGATGGCAACGCTCAGTAACCAGATCTCAGATGGGTGGATGAAAACAATCTATTGGTGACCCTGAGGGCCCGACCCAAGGACTGTCTGAATGTTGATGGAAGAGCCGGTTTGCCGTTACTCACAAGAGGCTGTTTTCATATTTGAATGAATACCTAGTTAGCACAGTCATTGTATTTCAGTAAAAACATACCCTGCTGTATTTATGACATTCTATTGTTGTCGCATAGTTAGGACATAAAAGGATAAAAATACAAATCTGTGAAACGTGTAAAAGCCCTTTTATGTGATGCATGTCACCATTTTCCAAGTTCCATACATTACAGTTAATGTATGGGTGTGTGTATGTGGATGTGTGTGAAATCAGATATCTTGTGTGTTGGAAGAGGCTGGCAGCAGGCCCATGGCCTTCAGGACGCTCTCCTCGAGCCTCAGGAAATCATTATACTCCTTCTTGTTCTCCTCCTCGTCCTCCTCCAGCATTTTCTCTGGCTTCTCCAGCTCCTGGGAACAAATCCATAGAAGACGTCTCTGTTACAAACAATGCGGTGCACACAGAACAAAACTTTACCCAGGTTATGTTCCAACATTTTAATTAGCCCTGAATCTTTGTGTATTTATTTCTTAGTAAAGAATATTGATGAATATTTATTTTTAAAAGCCCAGAAAAAGTTAGAGAAACCTGAAAATACTAAATACTGTCTCCAGAGGCATTCTTGTGTTTGCTCATTCTGGGTGGGCTTCACTGCAAGAGACCCTCTTCCCATACAGATAATAACTCATTTTAAGATAATAAAGCACAATTCTTACGTTGATTGAATTATATACTAATTCAAACATAATAATAAATATCATCTTCCATTTCTGTCAGGTCTGTTCTGCTAAATCTCACACAATGAACCTTTAAACAAACGTCTACATTTACAGCTTTGGCACTTTGGCCGCTAACCTAAAAACGTACAAATTAAAACTGTGGAATGTAATATCGTAAATTTTCCTGCCATGTCTGGGAAAACATTTCCTTAAAAAGTAAAGGGGTTTGTTATAGGCTTGTTCTCTGTAATCCGAGACAGACACTCAGTGAATCCTGGATCCTGACGACGGAGGCTGGAAACTATAACACGGCGCCATATGTGGGGAAATTCATGGATATTTGGATAAGCGAGGAGCGAATGGCAAGCTAAACAAAAACGCTATCTGGATTCAGAACTTCTGTCTATTCTCGTGACCAGATGAAGATTTAAGCGAATGCTTTAGCCATTTAAAGATCTGCCAGGCACTGACTGTCGATAACTGCCCAGGGTCAAATAACCCATCTGAATGAATTAAACATGAAGTTTGAGAGAGGATAAGCAAGAGTCTGTAAGAGCAAGAGAAAAGGAGAAAGAGAAATGGAGGGTGGGCTGCAGCTTCTACGTTTCAACTTTGAACCGGTGAACATAATTTTAACTAGGTCAATAAAAGTCGTTTGTGAGTCGCACTGTACATTCAAAGGCCTGTTCACCATCACTGGAGGCTGTCAGTGAGATTAAGTGAGCACACAAGGCCTCATTCAACGGCTGGAGAGCAGCTATAAAGGCCTTTAACTTGTCTAGATTCAAACCAACACCTCTCCATAAACAGACCTCCGTCTCTGTCTCTAATGACCGCACTAAGCTTGTAAATTCTGTTCAGAATCCGTGCCCGGGGCTCACTTTTTTCTTCTTGGAATCGTCGGCTTCTTTCTTCTGTTTGGCCCAGGCTTCTTCCCTCTTCAGAAAGTACATACTCGTGGCTTCCTCCAGGTCAAAGTATTTCCTCATTTTCAAATTCTGCACACAGACAAAGGAGAAATTCACTGAAAATGGGCTGAAAAACATGACGACCCGTAATCACAATTTCTTTGACAATGCAGGAGGTTTGGTAACATGCAGTGAAGCAGTGAAGGGAAACCTGGCAGAAAGTAAATTACTGCTTGTATACTGCAGTGCTGGAGTTATTTGCATCTACAAGACCAGTACAGTGTCAATAGAAAGTCTGTATTCCTTTATGTGTCTGCTCAGCTAACCACAGTATGTAGAGAACATGGTGAAATGATAAATCCTTTGTGTTTTCACATTGTTTTTAATAATCATAACTCATCCCATAACAAATACCCCTCCCAGTACTTGAACTAACTACCACAACACACCTATGGGACTTTCAGTTTTAATATTAATAATAACGATACCAATATCCATCCAAAAAAAATTCACAATAAAGGAATCTTGCCATGCACAAATTATATAGGAAAGCTAAGGTTGATCTGATCATCTCTGTTTCCCAACCTTGACCAAGGGTAAATTATTCATTTATTTTTGTTTGCAAAGCTCATTATCTACTTTAAAGTGAGTACACAGGAGTTGGTTGGAATGCCTTACCTCGTTTTTGGAGGGGAGGTAAAGTGTCCTCGGGATTTCTAAAACAAGGACCATTCCAAGGTCATTCGCCACAGCCAGGAAGTGCTGCTTGGCTGGAGGCACAAAAAATAAATGGGTTTCATAAATAAAACAGACCGAGGAGGAGGCACACGCAGCAGGTACAAGACAATTTTCAGATCTGATTTGGTCAATTTGAGTATAAGACACAAAGGCGAGAGAGTAACAAACAAGTCCTTCCTGTTTTATCGAGCTATACATTTGGTTTTACTGCTCCGTGGTCTACCACAGATGCCAGGAACGCACAGAAGTCGGTCCAGGGCTTCATGCAGGTTATCTTGGCGTTGGTGATGTGTGCGTGGATTTGTGCGGGTTCGTTGGTCTTTTCCAGCAGGTTCCACACTTCGATGCTGCCATCCTCCCTCCCGATGAAGAAAACAGCTGGTCGGGACGGGGACCAGCATCCCACGGTGCACATCTGTTCATAGCTCGGTGACAGGAAGATGGGGCCGTCCTGGAAGTCATTTATATCCACAATTTACGACCAGTTAAATAGAGAATCCAGCCTTGTATTTATTTCTTGTTATGGACTTCCTCTTGTAATGTACATCGTGATAGACTGAAATTTTATTGATGCACTAAAACACAATGAATTACCAAACGATAGATATTATTAGATGATTATTTAAATCAATCACTTAACAGATCAGATTTTAGAGAGAAGATTAACCAAAAATCTGGCTCAGCAAATTTGGAAAAATATGGTAATTTACTCAAATTCCTTTATTAAACCAGTATGACTAAGTTATAACCTACAATTTTTTATAGGCAGGTTACAGTCTGTAGTTAAAAGTCTTGTGGCTGCTTCTCCTGAGTTTTTTTTTTTTTTTTTATAAAAAGGACTCAGGGTTTATTTGCAAACAGGTGTTATTTAATAAAATATACATGGGACCTAGTAGTAAATTGAAACTTGTCTATAATTTGGTCATTTATGGTAAATTAACTGCATAAATACAGAACAGTAGAACTGAAGCAAAAATATGTCGTCATGGAAAAATTAACAAATCTAATTCAATTATGTAAAACAATTGTGATAAGAATGTGTTGATTTTATATGGGCCTTGCCCGTTGCGGTTGTGGTCCATGTTTGTCTGCAGCTGAATGGACGGCAGCCGTTACCATGAAGCCTTCCTTCCAAATGGCAAAGTTCCAGCTTCCAGATGGCGAAGGTCCAGTCAAAATAATGTCTGCAAAAAAGGGCGAGCGCTGCACCGTATTCACCAAACAGTGATGGATATTTATACAATGGAGGGGCTTGGCACCTGGCAGAGACGGGAAGACAAGGTGCACCGTTGTATTTATTTGTTGAAACAGAAGCAACAGGGCAACAATGAGAAACAATGCAAATCACAACCTTCTTTAGAAGTTTACTTAAAATGGTGATAAAATAAGAAGGCTCACATATTTTTTTATCATGTCAAGACTGAGGAAACAACTGTTATTGTGGTTAAATATGTAAAACAAACTTTACTCAGGTCTAGTACGTGTAGGATTTGCAATAAACGAGTAAAACGTGTAATCGTGTTCTCTCAGACGGCACTGCTGAGGACTCACTGTGCAGCCGTCCAGAGTCGTCTTTCTCCAGTTTCCAGTCAGTGTAAACAATCTCCCCATCCTGGCAGTAAAACATTTACATTATGGAACAAACCCGCACACATCGACTATTTCTTCTTACTTTTTTTGGTCATCATTAGTTTTAAAGTGTACAGTTATATATACATTTATTCTCCTGTGTATGACACTTTTGAGAGGAACAAATTATTCATGTGGAAAACATGAATGACCAATATTTGTTCAGGTGTAAATTTTCCAGGATCAGATATAAATGACAGGAGCTAGAAGGCTTTCATAGGATCATGGTGAAACAGGGAAAATCAAACTTTAAATGTTACTTAATGTTCTTAGATTTATTGGAAAGAATTTTCACTTTTACCTCTGTTCCAATGTAAAGTTTGGTACTGACGTCTTCCAGAGGTGCGAGTGTCTTAGCGGAGGGTGATCTGAGCTGGCTGTAGTCTGGAATTACTTCTGAACCGTCATCACGTTCCTGGGCTTCTCCTGCCAGTGGAAACAGCAGAGAGGAGGATGTGGTGTGGGGCAATTAGGTTAGAAGTCAGATACCTAGAAGTTGTATTTAACAAATCAGGAGAGGCAGCATAGCGCCACCCAATAAAAATAACAGCTCAAGTCCTTTTTTTAACATATAAGAGAATAAAAAAGGAAAGAAAAATCATTAATTCAACTATAAACATTTTCTGACAAACTATGTCAAACCATATGATACTGAAAAATATCAGCGTGATTGTGGTGTAATGTCTTTAATGTCTTTGTCTCCAACATTTCAGACTCAGTAACACACCGGTCTTTCACAGTGAACCAAGCGCTACAGACGCTTCGTCATATTTCCTCGTCTTAGCTTTGGGAGACTTTCGTTTGTCTCTTTATCTCCGTCTCTCTCCGCCTGTCTTCTCATCCCTGTTAAATATGTTTTCATGGTGTCACTTGGTGCCTACACTTCATACTCATACTCTGTGCTGTATGCTCCCTGTGAACACTCTGCCAATGAGAGCGCCACTGCCCCCTAATGTAATGGAGGTGCAACTGCAGTTTATTCTAGGAGAGTAAAAAAAAATAATGTTCCCCGAGGTCAAACACGCCCCTCTTGATGAAGCCCCACTATTTGATAACCACTGCATTAACTGGAGATAAATTAAACAAATGTCAGATCAATCAAATTGGTCAGGAGGAAGATCTTTCAACTCAGGAGGAGCTTTTACCAGAAGTGGCAGCAAGGCCAAAAACTCACATTTATCAACAAAATGACTTGGGTATTTATTTTTTAAGATTATTCATTTATTTTAGGCAGTGCTTGTTATGGTTATTATTCACCAAAGGGCATTTGACTCATTAAAATTGTAAGACAAACTGAATAAAAAAATCATGATTTTCACTCTGCTGTGTAATCTGACCACGATCAAAGGGGAGGGACGTGTGGACGGGAACAGCCAAGGTGAACGGCTTGATGGGTGAGGAAAGTAGGGGAGAGATGGTGCGGGTTGTGGAGAGAAGGGGATAGTAAAGGAGAAGGGCAGATGCTGGTAGTGATGGAAGGGGCCTTTCCATCTGTCAGGGACACTACAGGACTGTCTGTTCACACCCCCTTATCAGCGGGGAGCTCCCAATCAAGCCCCTGTTGCCACTCTCCGTTTAGATTAGCCCTGGAAGGTCAGATCAGATTACCCAGTCACACATCTTCTAAAACCCACTTTCCCCTGGTTAAGATGTGTGTAAAGATATGAGACAGTTCAGCTACAGATGGAGGCTTTCGTTCCAGTTTCCTTAACATCCTCCAGCATGCTGCTGCTCAACTGTTTCTTAATCCGCATGAGAAAGTGTTTAGCGAAGCTTTGAAATGGTTGTGAAATTGTTGTAGCTACTACTGTTGGCTCAAAGGCAAAGGCAAAAAGCATGGGGCAACCTCAATCAATATATGCACGCCCTAAAGTAATAATCACACAATCAGGGATTCTTTAAAACTTAACAGCCTGAGGGCTACTGAAAAATGTTGAGGATTTATTGCCCAAGTTAATGAGTATTAATTCTATAACCACCAAAGCTGTGTTTATGGAGGCGGAGACCCTCAGCCAGACAAAGACAGGTCTCTTCTTGACCAGCCAGGACACACACGATCATCTTCTGGCCCTCGACGAGCCCTTGCAGCATATTGCAAAGAGCTGACAGTCAGCGAGGCTAATGCTCGGCAACTATGAGGGCCTTGTTTTGGACGTGTCACTTAATAAAGTGCTTTGAAACCAGAGGAGAGAAGAGGGGAGACAGACGGGGAGAGAGTAAGCCCTGACCCAGGGATCACTGTGCTCAACCATCCAAAGCAGAACAAAAAAGTAATTTAACAAAGCACCTTAAACTAAACTGTATGCCATCTAATGTAGACTCATTAGGGAAATAAAAGCTTCTGTTTGTAGCTGTGGTTTTGTGGTTTCATATTAAACGCTACATGTTGAATTGGCTGACTCTAGTTTTCAAAATTTCCATAAAATGACATTCATCGTACATTCGTATTACTGGGTAATTAGTGTGGCTCGCTGACAAAGGGATGGTGCAGCAGATAGAAACCAATGAACTAAAAGCAGCCCAAAGGGTAAAATCCCTCACCTGTGTTTGTACCTGTACTGCTATTACAAACGTAGTCTTTGAGGCTGAACTTCATAGGGGCGTATTCACCCGTGGTATTGGTTTTTGGCAGCGAAACCTAACGGATGACACAGAAGAAACCACTGTTTGATATCTGAGGAACTCACCATGACTTGACAAATTTTGGTTTTAAGACAGATTATCCTTGTTCAAATAGACAACATAAAGCTGAACCCCATAAAATTACATAAAATACATTACAAACATAAGAAATAATGTCTCATTTAGATTGTTTTTGAACATTACAGAATATCAGTAAATAGCTATAAAAAGTGACTAGTTTATTGCATAGATTATAGCAAATATCTCGGATATGAAAATTGCCTTTACATTAAAAAAATTAAATATAGTATTCCCAACTCTTTAGAATTATATTTCACGCAAGCCCTGCAGTACCCTGAACAGTGGTTTCCATGTCCGGTCCAAGTGTTTAAAAGTGTCAGGGACACCGTGTGGGGAAATCTCTGGCTTCCGATCTGCATTCTGCTTCGTGTCCGACGCTGATTGGCTCAAGAGTTTCGGTGCTCGGAGGTCCCAGAAGAGTACAGTGCTTTAAAGAGAAAGGAAGGAAAAAAAAGAATCACCATCAACCCAAATTAACCTTAACTTCAACAATCATCAATTCATCAATAATATATATTCCTTTTTAAATCAGAGCACCATGAACACAGACTGACACAGGGCTCTGTCATGTTCTAATTAAAAAGGTACATAAAATAGACTCTTCTCCAAATGCAGTGATTGCCAAAAACTGCAGGAAGAGAGTAGAACTTAAAGCTTTCCCTTTGCTGTCTCACTGCAACATCACCCTGACTAAAAATATATATATATATATATAAGAAGTCGGGATTTATATAGAAGCACTGCTTCTGCTGATTTAGATCTGTAGTAAGGAACAGCTACTTACTTCCTTACTACTACTAAACATGTTGTGCAGACTTCCTGAATTTCTTGTATGATGCTCCATGATGCTCCATTCTTGAATCTTTTGTTTTACTTAACTTTGTCAGGCAGATCCTATTTTTAAGTAATGTCTTGTTTGAGAAATCAGGCCTGGGTGTGGCTACAGAAACTGAACTCTAGTTGTGATAAACTACAGTTATGTTATGTTATGTTACGTTGCCTCACACACGGCCATGTAGGTTTGGATTTTATTTCTACCTTGATAATGAAACAACAGTAATTTAAAAACTGAATTTTGTGTTCACTTGTGTTGTCTTTGAATAATTTTTAAATTGTTTGATGATCTGAAACATTTGTGACATACATGCAGAAAAACACTAAATAAGGAACACTTTGTCACATGACTGTACGCGTTTATAAAATGAAAATAATGAGAATCGACTGGTGTCGCGTCTGCAGTCAAACACTCATCAGCTGCACATCTGTAACTGGTATGTTCAGCAGGGGAAGACACGCAACTCTGCTCCAATGATTTTCACCCAGTTTGGTGTTGTTTTCTCTTTATGTTGCCGGTAAATCCACTGACAGACTCGGGTCTGTTGACAGATGTTAGGTGTTCACGGCTACAGCACGCTACAGTGGAACAAAGGGTCAATCATCGTGTCCATAGAAATGGCTAAGCAACAAATTTTCCAGACATCTGTTTTGATCATGAAAAAGCGCATGTGCAACTAAAAAAGTAGTACGATGTTTGCATGCCACAAACCACAAGCTACGACACACACACACACACGCACGCTGTACACAAACACCAACATTGTCAGAAGAGATTCCACCAATCGCTACGGTGCCAGCAGCACATACAAGTATAATTGGCATCTAAAAACAAATCACTGATGATATGTAATTCCACGGAAAGTCAAGCGAACAGTAAACGGGAGGAGTAACAGAAGAAGACAAGAGCTGGCATTCTATGAGCCAACAAAACAGATGAATCAGTGGAAACGCTGACATATAAACAAACAGTTCCTAGAATCAGTTGAATATATAAGCTGGCATCATTTCATACATTTATCTGTATAAGGCCTACCAGTCTGGGGAGCAGGTGATAAGCTGAACAGAAATATTATACTTGTTCTCCACCGGTGAGCCCATCCTGGTCACCTAATCAGAGAGAGAGTCAAAGACAACAAATCTCTGTCAGGCTCAAGATGGTGAAGAGCTGATAGGAGTGAGTGACGTTCCTGTGAAGATATATGGGTGGTTAATGTCCCCCGGGGGCACTTTGATGATTGCTTTTTTTTTTTTTTTTAACTCATCCAGATGAGTGCCAGTGGTTCTTGTGATTTATTAGTTCTATAGAGACAAGGGACAGGCACTTTTGGGGAAAAAAACAGATGTGTGTATTGTTTAATGAACAAGAAGATTTTACACTCTGCCGTAGGCGGTGAAATGTACTGAATCTCTGCAGCAGTCAGTACATTTTATGTGTACGGACCATTTAAAGATTTTATTTCGGGGGAAATTTACTATTAGGAGGAAATAACTCGACCGCAAAAAAATGATTGCCTGCTGCTGTCAGGAACAGGAAAGTCTGTCAGGACAAGTACAGAAAACATCTTGAGGCTATGATAAACAGGCATTTTTGTGTGGCAGTAGAGTTGTGGAGTTATGCATGGAAGCCCATCTTTTCCTCATCACAGTGACAAATGGGAAATGGGCTTCCATAGGATTATGTCCACCTGTATTTTATTAAACACCTTCGTTGTCTCCGTACAACACAAAACTGTCACTATGATGTGAAATTATCTGATATTTGTTACAATTAATTCAAGATTGAGTATAATTATCTTATTCTACTGACAGATAATATAGCTCATTTCATTTTTTTTTTATATTAGTCAATTTAATATTGAAAAAACAAAAGAACAAACACAAGAAAAGAAAAAAGACCAAACTGACCCAAATCAGGGGAAAAAAACTAAAAATATGTAGAAATTGTTTCCTAGTGGAATAATGTAAGTCTACTTGATATTGGACTAATTGTACCGAAATAAGATATCCTCACCTGTTAAATTTTCAGATTTTGCAGAGTGTGACAGCTTTTAAATCCTATTATTCATATTGCCATAGATTCCATATGTTGCATTCTTACCTTCATAAACTGTTCTCTGACTTTCCTGCTTCATTGACCAACTAACATAATGTTTACAATCAAATGGCTTTCACCCGTAACAAGATATATACTTTAACATTAGATAGTAAAATCATTAGGGCCATGAGAGACCTGGCTCTTTATGCGTTAATGGCCTGTTATCAATTTGAGACTTGTGTTAAGGATAAAAATCGAGTCTGGCAGCTTCTGTTGTGTTATAGAAACTGTGCAACAGTGTTTACATTAGATATGAAAAAGGAGCTTGAGATCAAGAATGTTTTGCTGAAAGCAGTAGTGTGTACACCGATCATACAATAACACCTTTTATTAAAACGAGATAGGAAAAATTAAACATTGATTAACCTTGTGGAAGGTTTTCGGCACCTACCCATTGTAATCCTGTTTGGAAAATGTCAAAAAATGAGTCACTACATCATCGGTGTCCTACCCACTTGGTGTCAGACCTGCAGATTGTCACCCCCCCCACCCAGTCCGCCCTTCAGTGTCCTGTACCTCAAATGTTTGTGGCAGCCAGTGGACATCGGTAATTGGTGCTTTGTGGCTGCTCTCTATGGCAGACACGGCACAGTAGTGCGCCACGGGAGTCTTATTCTCTTTGTTGTCATCCAGGTCCTGATGGGAGGTTGGACACAAAAAAGGCACAGCATGAACAATGAGCCCCGACAGTTCAATCTAAACACAGACTTTATACAGTGGTCAACATCTATCCTGAAATATCCCTGTAGTATTCCAATATGTAATAATCATGGGGGAACAAAATGTGGGATGATTATTGCTCCATCTTACAGCAAATAGATATAATAGAACCCAAAATACATGGGTTTTGAATTCGATACCAACAGTCATAGATGAAGTACTATTTTTTACTCAAGTAAAAGTAGAGTTACTGTTGTCATAAAATATTTGTGAATTGAAAATGTTTAATAAAAGTAAAAAAATACTATTACACATATACATTACTTATGTACACTTTTATATTATTATAATATGTTATACTATTTGTTTTAAATTACTCAATACACAAGAGTATTTCTATGCATTAGTTTGTCAACACTGAGCCAATTTAAGATACTTAGGGTAGTAATGCATCATAATATTCGGCACCTTTCACACAAAGTTAAAAAAAAATACAAATCCAACAATTTAAAAAATAAAATATGAAAGTGCATTAATTTTATATAAAATCTAAAAATCTATGAGGAGTAATGTGGCATCAAATGGAATAACTGAGTGAAGTACCTCATCTTAAATAAAGTACTTGATACCAGTTTGCATGTGAACGAAAATTGCAATTTTTGTTTTTGCACATACTTCATCTAGTTTAGCCATTTGGTACACCTGTGGTTGGATTTGTCATGTAACAGGACACAAATCCACACAGGAGGATTTTAATTCTTCATTTATCTGATAATCTAGCAACAGGTGCTTCTGTAGCGCAGCTTTCACGGCCCTTATTGCAGAAATAAAGCCGTATTTACACTGCAAACACAAGGGAGGGCAGTGATCTGATTTGCCCGTGTGTTATCTTCAATGGGGACAAACCATAGTGGGTAGATGGAAGGGCTTTTGTGTAACAGCTGGAGTATGTGAGCCGATGCTGTTGACTCTGGGGAATGAAGAGCAAACAAGGACAAAGAGAATAGAGGGAGGTACGGAGGGTTGGAGAGGGGGGCGGCAAAAAGGAGAAGGCTATAGTGGGGGAGAGGGATGGAGACAGCTGTTCCACTGTAGAGGCAATAAAAAGCACACAAAGCCAACGGATGGCCGGATGACGGGGGCATATGTGTCTTTTTAAATACAGCAGCCGAGTGGAAGGTGTCAGTGGAGGTCAGGCTTTAAAGGACAGAACTTGTTTAATATTTGGTGTCTGGACGTCCCAGCAGGCTATGGGGGATTTAATGTACTTGTCGTGTTGTGGGTTTTTAAATCTGAGCCTTGGTTTCTGTCATGTATCATTACCACCGTGTTCCCAAACACCTTTCCTCTTTTTAGTCCACAGAATACCATTTAACATGGCCAAAACGCCATGAAAATATTACTCTACTTTGACGTTAAGCCAAAAGAGAAACCTGCTTTAAAGTTTCAGTTTTTCAGTCACTTAGATCATTTCAGCCTGAGCGGTGTGTTTGTATGAGGCCTAATTGGCTGCTTTTCTGTTGGCAGTGGGGTCATGGGGTAACGATACAAATTTGCTTTGAGATTTACTCCTGCATTGGTAGATTTGTGAAACTACTTTTGACAGCTGTGGCTGGCTTGAAAAGGACCATTAGGGCCACTACATTCCCGTCTAATGAGGGGTTGAGAATGAGGAGAGAACGAAGGAGTCAACATATCATCATCTTACTCTGTCATACAAAATTCAGCCTGTCTTTACTGAAAAATACACGTTCTCCCTTTGGTAAACTGAGGAGAACCCCTACTTGAATATAATGAAGCAACATCATCATTAGGAAAAAGAATGAAGGTAACTGATATTGTACATGCTGTTTACCTACAGGGTTACAGAGCAGCGTGTATTATTGTGTCAACATTGTGCACATTAGAGACAGGATACGGGCACTCACGAAGGTGTCGGTGCTGACGGACGGCTTTTTACCACCAGGCTGTGGTCCCTGTAAGTGCGTGACGTGAGCAGAAATGTCCCATAACACGACCTGAGATAACACAAAATCAACATCCCGGTAGTGCAAAAACACACTTCCACACGTTACAAAGAGACAGAATTAGCAGGTGGGGATATGACTATATTTATCACTCTACTTGAAAACATTTTTCTTTAAAACAGAGGCACAAGGTAGGAAACAGATGTTTGAGAAAGTTGTAGGGTAGTGTTGGACACTACGAGGCAAAAAAAAGCAGCCGAGCAGTGATGCAGAGCAGAGTCAGACTCAGCACCTGGCCATTGACGCAACCGCCAACGATAATATTTGGATCAGAGGGGCAGAACTCAAAGGCAAGAATGTCGTCCGGGCACTCCAGCAGCAACTGCAACAACACAAAAAACCCACATAAGCGAGGGCAGAAATATTACATTTCAAAGCAGAACTGTTCATGAATTGGATTCGTGCCATCCCATGGATTTATTTATCCTAGCTTTTAATCCACAAAACCAAATCCATGCAGTATAGTGCATTTCATCAGGCATTACAGGGAAAAGGAAGGCATTACAGGGAGGTTGTTTTTAAAGCATCATGTTTAAAATTAGCTGTAAGATTTGGACTATGGTGCTTTCCTCACTATGTTATATTCATTTTCAACTATATAGAATAGAATCATTTCCTACTCTGATCACTGCGCCAGCAGACAGTGAAACCCAAGCATGACATGCACCATAGAACACATACGTCATGCAGAACTCGCATTACTTTTGAGTGATTTAGCAGCTCAGTTATTGATTCGAGTGCCTGGGTCAAATCAATAGATCCTCTCAGATTTTGCAAAAGCAAATAATGGTCTTGGATGACAGCACAGAGCTAATCCTCATTTCTCAGGGAAGCGTGTCTCAAACCGATGGAGACCGAGGAGGGGGAAACAAATATGGCCTTGGCAATCTCTTGAACTTCTCTGTATCTTTAAGAGGAACCCCCTCATACATTTTCCATACCTGGGGCTTAGTGGGGTCAGAAAAGCTGTAGAAAATGATGAAAGATGGCGTCACAACAAGGGTGTTGTTCGACCTCTCTTCCTTTTTCTTTGTCAGAGCCACCGCGATTACACCTAGGACAATAAAAAATAATCACAAAATGTATCTGCACGTATGCAAAGAGGACGCCAAATATGTTCATAAAGCAGAGAACATGCTGAATCAACGCTGATCCCTACTTTAAAAAGGTACATTCACACTGATCATATGTTTTGGCAGCAGCGTTATCCTTCTGGATCGTGTTAGAAGCCTATTTTATGAGTGACGACAGCTGAGAAACATCACAAAGCTGCAGTACAATAGAGAACGATTAGCGATTTAAGTACTATCCTTTATTGGCAGTATCAGCCCATTATCACTGCATTCAAACATTAACAAACACTTAATACCATAATCATATATGCACTACATCCTCTTTAGCAGTCAGTTTGGTCTGTAGAAGGTATCATTACTGAACTCAGTGTATAATCACTGCTTTTAGTTCAAAAACATTCTGTCTTCTAGAATATTTATTAACTATAGTAATATCACTTTCACATCAATTTGATTCATACAATGTTTTTTCCGCCGCTATGATTAGTAGGAAAACGATTAAGATGATTAACCTTTTTGGGTCAGGAAATTTCCAGTGTTTGAACCTAGTAGAAAACAGAACTGTTCCTTGTCTGAGCTCTTGCACCGTACCGTAGATAGTGGGGTGCCAATTAATGCTGCTGATATTCTTGTCCTTCGCGTACTTCTGGTCTGTGAAGGCCTGGTGAAGCATTAAGCCTTCGGAGACATTCCCAGACCAGCCACCGCCTTCAGCTCCCGTGCCCAGATCCTTCCAGAAATCAGAGACCACGTTCATAATCTCTTCTTGCTGTAGGGCTTGCATAACTCTGCAAAAATGATAAAATGATTTTCATGTAAATCTTCTCAAGGAAAGCCTTTTTGTTAAATACCAGCGTGCAGAATATTTATTCTTCATTTTGTGTATTTCTTCATAGCCCCAGTACCAGGTATTTTTAAGTCACTGAAACTGTCAAACTTTCAAGAAAACAATAGAAACGTTTAATATAGAACAGTTGTGTATATAGAACAGCAGTAGAAAAGTTTTACAAAAGTGTATTGTGAATATTGGAATATAATAATAACATTAATGATAATAAAAATAGACGTGTAAGAGTTAATTATGGGTTAATTCATTATAATAATAATTTAGTTTTGATGATTACAATGATTGTATTTTTTAAATTAATTTTTTAAATAAAATTGTATGCATAAAATGCATGTTATAATGCATTGAAATCTTTCTATATGTTAAGCTTCTGGCAGATTTAATACATCACTTGTGACTGGACGTAACGTAACTAATCAAGCACACAAACAGTGTATTGTCTGGGGGGTGGTACACTAAGGCTGGTTCAGTAATGTATGAGTTTGGCTTGGCTTTCAGGCTCATACAATTATACATATAGACCCAGGAACATACACATACACAACCAATCATTGAAATATTCCTTTTACCTGGGGGTCACTGCTTTGAAAAAATTCTTTAAACTCTCAGACTGGAGGATGTTCTCTTTTTCATCCTCACTTAACTCTCCTGGCATGTACTGGGTAAAGTTATTCCTCAGAAACTTCCTGTAAAGTAGACAAAATCCTCAACATGATACATCATTGGAGGTGGAATTACAATAGGGCTAAAAAAAACTAGCAGCAACTAAGTAAAGTGCTTGTCTTTAAAAGACATTTAACCTGCATTGTTATTATCCTAATGCAGTAAACAGGTGACATGATTTGGAGCATGCTCCATCTTCTTTAGAGCAAATGCTTTTTTTATGTGAATCCTCATTTGCAGGCGTACTGTACCACTGTGTCTGAGCACTGCTGCTGCGGAGTCTGGGTGCAGCTTGCATCCCACAGTCCCTTTGCATCTGCTTGATGCTGAATCGGCTGTCCTGATAGGAAGCACACTCCAGGTAGCCATCCCTAGCATCTGCAGCGTTGCGGTCTGAAAAACACACTGGTACCCCAAACTTCCTCCGCACTCTGGAGAACTTGTAACTCAACTGATGAAAAAAGGGACAAGAATAGAGAGGTGCAATTAAAGGGCCTAATATTATTATTGCCTGTATTTTTTTCATATATATATATATATATATATATATATATATATATATATATATATATATATATATATATATATATATATATATATATATATATATATATATATATATATATATATATATATATATATATATATATATATATATAGGGCGACACGGTGGTGCGGTGGGTAGCACTGTTGCCTCACAGCAAGAAGGTCGCAGGTTCAAGACCGCCTTGGGCCTGGGTCTGGGGCCTTTCTGTGTGGAGTTTGCATGTTCTCCCCGTGTCTGCGTGGGTTTTCACCGGGTACTCCGGTTTCCTCCCACAATACAAAAAACATGCTCAGGTTAATTGGTAAACTCTAAATTGCCCATAGGTGTGAGTGTGAGAGTGAATGGTGTGTGAATGGTGTGTGTGCCCCACGATTGGCTGGCGACCATCTGGGGTGTATCCCTGCCTCTCGCCTTAACGCGCTGGGATAGGCTCCAGCAGACCCCTGCGACCCCGAAAGGGAATAAGCGGGATAGACAATGGATGGATATATATATATATATATATATATATATATATATATACACACATACACTGCATTACCTTTTCTCTTGTCTCTTTGACGGAATCTTCATCTACCTCCTGTTCACTGCCAAGAGAGGTCCATTGCTTTGGTTCCCGACTTTTCTTTGGTTCTGGAGTTTTATTGACTTCATTCAAAAGCTCTTCTGATGTCTCAGGCTCTGGAGGCTTCAACAGACAGAAAAAACATACAAGAACAAGCAGATATAGAGGTAACACATTAAAATGAGTTCATACAATTTTGTGACTGAATAGTAAAACCTGAAATCAATTCAATTAGCTTTATTTATCTGTTGGAAATGTGTCAAAGCATCAGTGTATTAACATATTTAACAGCTCAACACAAAAACAAACCACACAGTCAATGTAAACATCAATGCGGCAACCGCTTACAGCCATAATCAAAAAAATACATATAAATGTCCCAATGTACATATATAAGTCCCAATGTTAAATCTATAATTAAAGGAAACTCCTGTTGCAGTTCCAACTGAAAAATTATGTCTGAGAGAAAAGATGGTGCAGTGGATTTGTTTTCTCCTGTTTATTCAAATCAATTGAGAATAAATATACCAGACAGAAAACCAAAATGACTTCCAAGTGTATGACCTCTGATATCTGCTTCTTACTGTCAGTGAGAAAATAGTGCACATATCTCCAGTGAAAATAAAGTAAATAATAAAAAGAAAAACTCCAGCCTACCGAATGTTTACCAAAATCAATAATGGCCAACTGATATTTAGTATATTGTAGAAATCTGCTGCCTCACAATTTAACCACCTTGATTAAAGAACAGTATTGAAGAAATGCCAAAACAAGGAAAATGGAAAAGTAAACCTTGATGAACAAGATTACCACCTGCTTACATTAAGGATTCTGTCCTTTGCTTCTGGGGTCAAAACCAGGTAGAAGCTTTGGCCATGGGTGAAGTCCCTGTCGAAAACCAGCAAAATCTCATCTTCTGGGTAATCCTGTCAATGGAGCAAAAATATAGAGCAGTGTCAGATTCACATCATACGACAGATTTAATAGGGTTTAAACCCCAAAGGGGTTAGAGTCCTAAGTTTCACCCGGTTTATCATTATTTGTTGTCTTCTACCATGGCTCAAATTGCTGTGAGCTGGAATAAGATAGAAACATGAAACTTGGCCCAATAACTGGAAATTATGTGCATGTGCCTTCCAAGAAATATAAGCCCAATTGGCCAGATGGTGGCGCTGTAATTAATGCTAGAAAATATAATTTTTTAAAGGCTACACCCTCATAGCGTAGGTCCAATTGACTTGAGTTAGTTCATCCAGCGCAGCATGCTCTATAAAGACCTTCTTGGATGATAAAGGTCCCTCACAATAGATTTGCATAAACAGTAAATGACTATAACTTAGCCTGAATCAACCTTGGGGGACACAAATACACAGTTCTACAATAAATGCATGCAACAAATGCAAGCACAGAAACATGGCCAAGGAAATTGGCCAAATCTTTGTGTGTGGTTAAGTGTCTACCGAAATCTTAAGCGTCCTACTGATCAGTGTAAGTAGATGTGGCATTTCATTACATACTTCTTTATGACTCAAAATGCCTTTGAGCAATTCTGATTCACTAGAGACATTGTGTGCTATGTTCTGAAAAATTATGCACAAATGTATGATGGGTGTCACTCCTCCTTATAAAACGAGGTTAAGTGACTTTGCTTGTTGCTCCACTGAGCATTGTGCTTGCAGCTATATTTTTTATTTTGTTAATATCAAGGACAATATTAATTTTGAGAGAATTATAGTGCAACTAGTGCGTTAATATTGGAAACCACAGAGAAACTTTAGTAATGTGATAAGGAAAGTGGATGATGAAGGATGGAGTGGATCAATGAACTTTACTCCTAACTACCATATTCTAGGGCTTAAAAATAAAGAAAAAGACAGGCTTGGGTCACTTGGCTATGTTCCAAGGAACAGAGCTAACAATTTTTTTAGGGCACAACACACTTGACTCTGTATGAGTCAATTTAGTGTGTTCTGTGGGTTCAACAGAGTAAATGTGCAGGTATGAACGCATAACGAAAGAATGGTAGCGACCATATATTCACATCACCAAGGTGTCTTTGAGGGTATTGTCTGAGGGGTCTGTATGACAATGGATCAGCCTCACCAGCACAATCTGCTTCACAGGGCTGAAATCAGACACGGAGGCTCTTGTCTTCATGTCCTGTATGATGTCGTGTTTTTTCAGCAGCTTGTAGGGGTTCTCCCCTGTGACATCCTCATCAGTGCGGCAACCAAAGAGCTCCTGGGTGGCTGACGTCAGCACCATGGGGAAGATATCCTCAGGGTGACCTTAGTGAGAGTTCACGATCACGACAGACACAAAAAAATGTCAGACAGAAAAATCGTATATCAACATGACAAATTTCATGAGCATGTACTAAGCACAAAGGCTAATAAATCCCCAGGATCCCCAGGAAAGGTACTCCAATTTCTAACTATTGGTCTGTAGGGTCATTTATAAACTGTTGAAAAAACAAAATCCAAAAATTTAAATTAAGCTCACATGTCAATTTCGATTATAATAATTAGGCAAAATTGTTTGATGCAAATGAAATAAGAGGAACTGCACAGTAATGTACCAATGTATACATCAAACATACAATTAAATGAAATAAAGACATAAATAAACTTTTCTGCATCCGATTTCTTCATAATAAAATATATATGCTGTATTAATGATTATGTTCTGGATTTGAAATAACGTTTTTAAATCATATTCTCTTTACCAAGACGAGAGGTTAAAATACACATTACATTACAAAGAGAACAGTAGTGAAACATATTACAGGGATCAGAGATTAAGATATGACTGACATAAAGGACCAGCCTACGGAGAGAAGAGAGGGTTGCAGAAATAGATGAAACAGTGCTGAAAAAGGAGATACAGAGATGATGCGTAGGAATGTAGAGATGCCACATCTAAGAGTCTGGAAATCCCACTTATGAAGCGATCCTCACACAACAGAGTTTGCGAGGCGACCCAGATCCTACAGACTGGGACACAGACTCTTGCCCCTGCTTTCCTGATCAAACGCACTGCGATGCCTCTGATCCTTCAGCTGCCCCTCCCTGCAGGGTGGACCACAAGATCACATGATGAAATGCAATCCTTGTGAATATCGAACACGCAATGTCCAAACACTTGAAGGTGGAACTGTGTCTCTCTTTGCCGTGTGGAGTGAGTCAGATCAATAATGCATGAAATCAAGATGTGTACTACTCATTTAGGGAAATATGAGTTCTTTCTATATAAAACCTGCAGTGCTGCACCAGTACAACAACGGTGTTTCTTTTCCTAATTAACAATCTGTGCAACCTCCTCCAAATCTGAGCACAGGCTCGGTCCAGGGCACTGTACAGTAAACAGGGCTCCGCGTAATTATAGTTTTCATCCTGCTTGTGGTCTTTCTCTTCAAAGCCTTCCCACAAGGTTGCTGAGGGGACGCAGGGAATGCTCAAGTACAGCCTAAGTAACCACTTCCCAGCTGGGTGTGTCACCCTTTTCCACTCACACCACTTAGGCCTCATGCCAAATCATTGTAGTGGAAATTCACACCCCTCATTTCACAGAGTTACGTGTCAACGTCGGCATTTTGTATTCGTGTGAAAAATATTTGCTTAAGAGACAAAGAGAGTGTAATGTGCAATGTTCCTTAACCCTCAAGAATGTAATTAAACTGTGTTTGTACACTGTGCTCAAGAGGTATTTTAAGGTAGCTTGCATAATCCACTCACAGCTAGCATTTTTTGCTCTGGCAGATATTAATACTTATCCTCAATACATAGTCATTCCAGCTTTGATGATTTACTAGCAAAGAATTCAAGTATCAACAATAAGCTCTGATAATCACTGACATGTCTTCCTGTCCTTGAGTTACCTGTTCAGTAGTGAGGAAAATCTGCAAAATTGTTAAATTTGTGTCAGTAGGCCACCACGGTGACTCACTTCAATGTCACAAAGCTGGTCCCACAAAATGAATCATTACATTTTAGGTTTAAGACTTATGGTTAAGGTTTAAGGTTAAGTTCAGGGATAGGTTAATGTAACAGTAAGACTCCAGGGAACCATATGTAAGTCAATACCATGTCCTCTCAAGTGACAAAGAATAGTTTATGATGGAAATAACGATTAAGAAGATTTATAGTTGAGCAGTAATAGGGCTAGATGTGTAAGAAAGAAATGTGTTAATGTGAAATCAATTAATACATCTATGGTAACAGACCCGTTGTGAATCTGAGGACTGAGAACTCCATTTTTAACACTTTTACCTCCCTCAAGAGCCAATGACCTAATCTCTGGTAAAAGATACACTTGTTGGTGACCTGCATTTGACCAAAAGCATGTTTTCAGAGCTGGTATGTTGAAAGTAAACTAAACCTCGGGGACAATAGGGATCCACAGCTGAGTGGAGAGCATGTCCAAAGGCTAGTATGCAACAGAACACTCAACAGGACATCAAAAGAATGCACATAGTTTTCCCATCTCCTCAAAGACACCTTTGATTATTAGTTTCAGCCACCACTGGTATATCACTACCCAGGAAAAGTGTCCAATACAAGACCTTTAGGGTTTATATTTGCTACCTGCAATGATGCAGTGTTATACATACATTTGTACTCAAATAATAATAATAATAGTCTTACTTGGATCTTCCATAGGTGGAGGAGGCGACTGAATCTTCTTGCCTAAGTGGGAGGTAACAGTCCATTTTATTTACTGTGTCTCTCCATTAGAACTCTTTGCAAGACAAATATAAAATAATTGTTCTTCAACCACTCACCTTTACCTTTCTTCTTACTGCCTGCACTGCTGACTGCACTCTTTGGTCTGTTGGGTGACATCCTCGTTCTTATGATGGATTCCTTAATAAGGGAAAGAATTCAAATCCTGCGAACAAAGCATAGTATTAACCCAACCACCATAGTATACATATTTAAATCAGTATTTCTATACATTTCTGCTTGCTTGGCTAGGTGTTGACTAGAAGGATGATCTTCTTATTACAAGGTGCACACACAGTAGGCTGAATGCAATGTAGAGATCCTGGCAATAGTGAACCAAAAAACATGATCAATGCAAGTGGCGACATCTTGTGGTGAAATAGTATTGTCTCGCTTTGTTTTAATTATTGTATGGGCTAAAACTGTTTAATTGATATCCTACATTGATTAACAAAATATATATAGAATGAAGATATTATTCTGCAAATAAATATATAACTGTAAAATCCATCTAGTGGAATAAAAAGTTCATTATTTAGACTTAGTTAATTTAGGTCAAATAAAACAAAGTAGAGCACTCCAAAATATCTAGTAACAGTACTAAACAGGCCTGGTTACTTTACCCCCTCGTTGAAAAGTGATTGTGCTAATACTGGTCAATAAATAACACCACAGTTGTATTATTAGCATCATAATCAGTGGTAGAAATACTAAGATCCTTTAGGTGAATGTACTAATACATCTAAATACAAGTACATATACACAGTGCAGGTTTAAGAAGCAATCAACAGGTCTCTTCTTGTCATTTAAAGGTACATTTGTTTTTAACCAAAATCTGGATTTTGACAGAGATGTCAAATGGTATAAAAATTATATATTTGAAATATTCACCTAAAACATAAAACTAGTTAATAGAATGTGTTAAACTATCTGGTACCAGGTTTTTAGGTTTACACCACACGTAACTGTTGTCATTGTCCCGAACACACGTGAGTCTAATTCAGGTTCCATTTAGTGTAGCAGCATATAGCATAGACGTTTTAATAATATCTTTGATAACGTGTTATTTTTACAATTTTATGTAAATATGGCTGCCGTGAAAAAAGGCCAAATACTGTAAAATCATGTATTTGACATGCCTTTGTTTAGTTGTAGTGTAGTTTAAGTATCCTTACGGTAAGCACTTGACGTTAAATGCAACGTTATCCAAATTAGCTTGTAAAGTAAACTTCGTTAAACACTGAAAAATACACAATGAGGTGCAGGTTTATTTATTAGGTCACATACACCGATGGCGCAGCTTCCTATAATGAACTGTGACTGATTTACTACAGGTTACACATAGCGTTTATAGACGGAAATAGACATTTTTACCGGCACTAGCTTAAAACTTGTCTCCACTTTGCTGCTGCTCTTCGCCCGGCGACTGTTTGGTTGCCAGGGGTTACAGGAGCGCGCGCGCGCGCGTGAGCGGCGGGGCTTGAAAACCGTTGAGTGGCAGATGCGCGAGCCAATCGGAGCTCGGCAGTAAAATGACGTCATTGAATAAGGTTACCTGAGCCATTCACAAACAGTTTGTGGGGTCATTGACAAGACAATACACACACACACACACACACTGCGGAAGATCGGACGAGAGCCCTGAAAGTAAAACAACTTCTGAGGAGTTGAGAAGATCAGAATCATCAAATAAAGACGAGAAGAGGTTGGAAGCAATAAATCGATTTTTTATTTACCTGCTGCGAGACAAGATAAGGTGAGTTGGAGTAAAGGGCACACGTTGGGCAATTCTGCATTTTAATTGAATCCTCGGTCAAAGTTGCATTGTAATAGTTTTGCTTCAATCATTTTCACTTATGAAATAATGAATCGTTTATAGTGTTGTCACCATGGTGGAAACAAATTGGGTACAAGAATGTGAGATCACGCAGTACAGAGCATTATCTAACAATCAGGTACACCTGACTTCATTTCCTCATGTTTCACAGTCCACCTGTGAATAGTCTAGTGGGCAAGCACAATGGAAGCAGAAATATAGTCTATTATGGATATTGCATAATCACCATGTGATTAGTGGAATATGAGGAAGAATGAGCAGCATTTTCTAACAGCAGTTTCAGGTTTATCAGGTTCACCTGTACAGTTTAATACAAACCAGTGCAGAAGTCAAGCAAAAAATCCTATGTTTGTGGAGGCTTTCCTGTAAGTTTAAACGGTTCATGGTTGCATTTCCTTATTTTAGAAATGGAGGAGTCCAGCGACCTATACGATGCGTATGAGACAGACGTTCACCCTTCCTGGGAAGACCACCAGCATCAGAACCAGGAGGATCCAGAGAGCGTGGCGATTCTGAGAAGAAAAATCAAATATTACTTCATGAACCCTTGTGAGAAGTACCACGCTCGTGGCCGAAAACCATGGAAACTACTCCTGCAGATAATCAAAATTGCCATTATTACCATCCAGGTAGTAATGACAGACGTGGCTTGTGATGCCAGTCGTTTTGTTGTTTCACCATGTTGATTTAAGTAAAAAGAAAAGCAAAGAAACAATCTTTTCCCCGTCTCAGTTGGTGTCTTTCGGGCTGAGCAACCAAATGGTCGTCACGTTCAAGGAGGAGAATCTGATGACATTCAAGCACCTTTTCCTAAAAGATTTTAGCGACGGGGGTATGAATACATACGCCGTTTACAGACAGGCGGATGTCTACGATCACATTTATTACATCATAGAACAGGTAATTTTTTCTGGTACTTTTGTTTATTTCTCCCATGTTGTGGAAGTTGTTGGTGTAATTTTGGTCAGATGTTTTTTTTCCTTTCCCGCTTCTGTAAATAATTGTTGGTATTTTATTGCTTTTTACGTGCGTGTGACCTGAGAATCTTGACAAGCTCCCATGACAGCTCAAGTAATGGGACAGGACTTTGTACACTCTGTTTGAAAGGGTCATTTTAGTTGTGTAGGTTTTAACTACTATGCACAATTGTTTGCTGTGTTCACACCAATGCAGGCAACCTGTCTTTATTGTGACTTCAGATTTCAACTGTTTATTTCTAGTATGGACTTTTGCACAACATCACGGTGGGCAATCACGAATATGAGAAAAACGGTGCTGTCTTCACCCCTCTGACCATGTGCCAGGAGTTCTTCAGAAACGGGACCATCTACCCTGGAAATGAGACTTTTGAAATTGATGCACAGGTAGAGCGTGGTAAGCAAGATTAATAGTTACAGAAATAGTTATACTTTTACATAAAAATAAAAATAACAGAAGTAATCTCTTTTTTGTGCGTTGTGTCTAACAGAGTGCATTGAAATTTATCCAACACGTTGGCCTTCCTCATGGGAAACACTTCCTCATTTTGAGTTGCATTTCAAGAGGTATGCAAACAACAGTCGAATGTCAGGCAACATCATTTCTTTGTCTTGTTACTGTTTAGTTCTAATAGGATTTGAGCATCAGTTCATGTAGCTGTCATGTCTTCCAGGATGCTCTCTGTCCAGATCACATTCGTCCTCAAGGCCATAAATTTACAGACTGTGAGATATCGGGAGCTGCCGGACTGCTACGACTTCAACGTTATCGTACGTCACTCGACCTGCCGTCAAACACATGAGATGATTCACTGCAATTTTAGCATCGTGTCACATAGGATTTAAATTAAAAAAAAAGAGTCTACAGTGTGTCTGTAAAGAAATGTCTGCAACCCCCTCCTTTTTAAATAGATCACTTTCAATAACCAAGCCCACAGCGGCAGGATAAAGGTGGACCTGGACAACGATGTGGACATCAACGAGTGCAGGAACTGGAAAGTAACTGGAGCGTGTAAGTGTTGCTTCATACTAACGAATCGTTGGTATTTTTAAGCTCACGTCTAGGATTGCTGGGATTCACGGAGGCTGGTAATTTCTTTTTATGATGAGTCTAACCTCAACCCTCATTTCCCCCCCCCCTCAGCCGCTAGAAACATATACCTGACTGTGCTGTTTGACTGCATCATCATCATGACGTGCATCACCTCCTTCAGCCTCTGCTTACGCTCAGCGCTCAATGGGATAATGCTGCAGTTTGTGAGTAAAAGGTCAAAGCACAACCAGTGCTTTTTGCCCTATTTGCTGGCTTTGTGTCATAAGTATATATTTGTCTGATCTGATATATTTTATATTGATCTGGGCATATATATATATATATATATATATGAGGGGATCATGTACTGTAATGGTATTCTATCGTCAATTACCCTGTGATTCCCACCCTTATTTAAACAATCATATCAATTTAATCCCATCGTTGCTATGAACAGGAGTACACCCACTTCTGCAAGACCCACGGTGGTAAAGACGTGCCATGGTCGGACAAGTTGGAATTCATAAACGGCTGGTACATCCTGATCATTGTCAGCGACATGCTGAGCATCGTTGGCTCCATTCTCAAAATAGAGATCCAGACTAAGGTAACAGCCATTAAAACCAAAGTGGAAATGTCAGTCTTTGGTAGTTTACTTCAGGAGGTTTACCTGTCCCCTTCAGGTCCTCGCCAGCTACGACGTGTGCAGCATCTTCCTCGGTACAGCCACCATGTTTGTGTGGATCGGGGTCATCCGCTACATGGGCTACTTCCGCAAGTACAATGTAAGACCAGATTATTTATGACTCAGGAACACAGAACATTTCATGAACATCACATGTTTTGTAATGGTTGAAGAATATGATTGTGAGCAGCACTATTGCTTTTTGACAGTAGGGTTGTAAAAGATAATGTGGCCTAACTTTGTGTGTTCTGAACTTATCATCTATATTTAAAATTAATTTTTGGAAGGCTCTTAAAGACTCAATTTATGATGATTGCTCCTAATTACAGGAAAACATTAACTGCTAGACAATGCATGCATGTGTGTGGCTATTTCCAGATTCTCATCCTCACACTCAGGGCAGCGTTCCCAAACGTTATCCGTTTCATCTGCTGTGCTGGAATAATCTACCTGAGTTACTGTTTTTGTGGCTGGATCGTCCTTGGCCCTTATCATGAGAAGGCGAGCGAGAGTTCCACTATATTCATTCCTGTAGTTAATACTAGAAGAAGAAATATTACTAATACATCCTACCTTCCTCTTCTATGACTTTTTAGTTCCGGACCTTGAACACCGTGTCAGAGTGTCTGTTCTCTCTCATCAATGGAGATGACATGTATCCCACCTTTAAGAACATGAGGCAGAAGAACTACCTGGTGTGGCTTTTCAGCAGGATCTACCTCTACACCTTTGTGTCGCTCTTCATCTACATGATCCTCAGTCTGTTCATCACACTCATCACTGACACCTACGACACGATCAAGGTAACATTCACAGCACATGATCCTCTATGACTAGTTGTTCATCATGTTTATTTGCAGTCTAACCTTTTTAGGAAATGCTTCATCTTTGACTAAAATGTCCCTTTTTTGATTTGTTTAACCTAGCAACAGCAGCAGAGTGGCACGCCGACGTCAGAGCTACAGCGCTTCCTGTCGGAGTGTATAGATCTGCCGAACTCTGGCGTGTACAGACTCGACAAGAGCAACTCCTGCTTCTTGAACTGCTGCGTGCACAGGTAGAACCAAACGCAGCTCACACCTGGTGTTCTCCTGCTCTCATTTTACGACCAAATCACAGAGTTTCCACTTTTTTATTAGCACTAAGAGTTGCAGTGTTCTGGCACCATCTAGTGGTGAAGTTGTAGATTGCAACCAACTGCATTCCATGTTTATAAAACAGCACAATCTCATTAACAATAACAACAATTATTGTTTTGATTGAATTATATACTAATTAGAATATACTTTAAAATGTGATATATCCATTTTCTGTCAAGTTCGTTCTGCTAGATGCCGCTAAACATTACAATTTGGCACTTTATACTGCATTCAAAGCATTTTTGTATAGCTGTCATTACATATACTGTAACAATAGAGTCTAAGTGGAGACGTTTCTTTTCTTCTCAGGTGCAGAATGAAGGATGAAAGCTTGACTTCAGAAGCATAGCATGTCTTCTTGTGGTAGATTTAATAGGCTCTAAAACCCTTAAATGTACTTTATGCGGGTATATTCATTGGAAATGCTCTTTGAGGCATAGTACTATAATGTTTCAGGTTTGCCCTGAATATTGATTTATTTAATGTGATGGAAGCACTTCTTTCACTTTAAGATAAGAGGGGAGAAAAAGCAAATGCTGATGTGAGCATTGGTTAGAGGAAAGTTCAGTCGCATTATAATGCAGAGAACACTTTGTGAATACACTTATTTGTATTGATGCGAAGCAGAAAAGAGATCGACTGAAATTCCCGAACTTGTACATTAGTGATAACAAATCAAGCTGAAATAAATAAATTGGAACATACAATAAACAAGGTTTTATTTCTCCGGTGTCAGGAGAAGTTAATATAAAAGCTAAAATAACATTTTTTTTTGGTTCTCACACTAGTAAATCCCTTGTACAGTTGTTTTTAAAAAAAAAAGAAAAGGGAAAAAATCCCATCAATCAGTTCATGACAACAATGCATCCGGTCCAAACTGTAGGGTTTCTGTGAACAATGTTAAATTAACCGTCTTCAGAAGTAAAAGCTGCAAAGCCTATGCTATAAATGTCTCACTAGTCACCTAGAGGTTTATAACTGGTGTAGCAGTGAACCAGGCCATTCCCCCCAGAAGAGATCCGTCCATTGACCCTCTGAAGCGTGGAGAAGGTTTGATTCAAGCTATAAGGCTCCACTCTTGGAGACTTAACTGAACCACTAACGGGCTGAATAGGACCTGCCGTGTTCCAGCTGCTTGATTGCAGAACCTCTTTTGAGATATTGAAACACCTGAACATCACGCCACAGGTTGATGAGAGGTTTCATGGTGCAGACATCTCTTTGGTTTTGGTCTATGACGTTAGAATAAACTCCTTAGTCCAAGCAAAAAACAACTCTACAATCTGTACGAGTGACTTGATGCAATAGTCCAGAATAAAGACATCACTGGTGTGGAGTTCTGATAAAAGCAACCCAGACGCTCTATCATATAGCTAAAAAAACAAGTCCATAGGTCTTTAAAATGTAAAAACCTCCCACAACTTCACAGTAACCAGTGACCTTAAATCCTAACAGCATCTCCTGTATTCTTGTCAGTTTCACAGGATGTTGGTGGATAATCCAGGAAAGTAGGAGTCAATGAGGAAGTGGATTACAGAAGTGTAAATCTTGATAGAAAGGGGGGAAAAATGAAAAATCTAAAATAGCTCCATGAAATCAGTCTGGCTTGGATTGAGTGACCCCAGATGGCGCCGGCACCCGCTGTTCCTCCATCCGGTTGGACTGGGAACGCAGGATGAGACTGAAAAAATCTTCATCCGGAACAGTCAGGCCCTTCGTTGCAGAAGGTGGAGCGGCACACCTCTGGTCATTCAGTCTGGAGCCCTGACGTGGTGGAGACAGGACGTTTAACATTAACATTCTTTCATAAATATGTGCATTATCAATATCAACAGCTCTCATTACAGGAACTACCGGGAAAATTAGAATATCGTGTGAAACGTTTTATTCAGGCAGTCCAACTTGAAAAGGTGAAACCAATTCATTTTATAGACTCATTACATGCAAATTCAGATACCTCAAGCTTTTGTTTGTTCATATTTTGCTGATTATGTTCTACAGCTTATTAAATCCTCAAACCTAAAAACCAATAAAATTAGAATACAGCAAAAAGGCTTCAGTATTGTAGGCCTGCATTGTCTAATCACTGATTGGGCAGGTAATCCAGAAAACCTGAGCCTTTAAAAAGCCTGTCTGTTTGGTTTAGCATCATCGCCTCCCTGCACAAGATGGGTAGGACACAAAAAGTGAGAGCAAAAAGAAGCTGGGATATTCCTGCTAGTACCTGTAGAAATCCATAATTAAACTGATAATTGAGGTAAAAAAACAGAATTTAAATGTATGAGAAGCATCGAGTCCATGCAAACGGAATCTCGTTGATCCAGCCCGAGACTTAAGTGGATTGTGCATGTGGATTAGGGCAAAGCCAATTGTTTCCCATCATGCATTGAGAGCGGTCGGGGCACCTGGCTCTGTGAAGCAGCTGCCACTTGATCTCATGAGATCGCCATTGTGACACCGCGGCGAGGCGTGTATTACAGCCTGTGATTAACAGTGACTGATTGTGTGCAGGCTCTGCTTGTCTGGGCTGCTCTGTCATAATATCCCAGTGACACATTCCATGTTGTCAAAACACACATGCCTGGGGAAATAAAAATAAAAAATAAAAAAACCCGCAGCGGGGCTCTAGTGGAAATTGGTACACAGACTTCCATTCGGTGCCTCGGGAGATTTCATCAATTGACTTTGATTAAGTCCTGTGAGAAACTCACAGTTTCTCTCCAGCTTCCTGTTATCTGAACAGAAAAAATATAGCAGGAGGTGGACGGAATACAAAAACACCCTCTGTTAGGGTCCTCGAATTTAGAATAAATACCAAAAACTCTCCTTGAAAGAAGAATGCAATTAACGCTAATTAAAGAGAGATTAGAGATGATATCAAGCTGGTACATTCAAATAAATAAATTCCAAATAATTACTGCCAGCGTTATTTATAGACTTCTACATCAGAGCTGGCGAGTCACAACATGTAAAATCTGTCAATATACATGATGAAGCAAGTTTCAAATTAATATGTACTTGTGACTTGAAGGAAAATACAGTTTTCCCACATATTTATAGACAAATTACACAGACTTCTACATAAAAGAATAAAGTATTAAAGTTTTACGGTGAACGTCTCCTCACCTGGCACTTAACTAGCATGTCAAAGAAGACGTCGTCCCCCTCCGGCTGCTCAGTGCTGGCTTCGATGCATTGGTAGAGGGAGGGTGTGTGAGGCATTTCTGTGCTGGGGATGGGAGCTGGGGAGGGGGGAATAAAAAAACTTCAGTCACGGTTACGAGTCGTATGAGAAGAGGAAGGGAACAACGGTGGCCACCAACGGGGGCAATGCTTTGCTTTGTTTTCCAGGATGACATGAACTTTGATGACATACTTTTTCCCCCAACATGTCGCACCCGGCTTTTGTACGTACGTTTTCTCTGGTTTTGTGGGTGTGTCAGTGGCGTTACCCAATCAGCAGCGACCCTGCGCGATAACAAGGTGTTTTTTTTCTTTTAAATACCATATTATATTTTCACGGCCATAAGCCATCAGACTGTGTGTCATTAATGTATTTAACACACACATAAGGCACCTAATTATAGGGCGCGAGTTTTATATACAGAAATAGAGCAGAAGCAAAACTTGGTTGTTGATTACAAAGTACAAATTTTTAATCATTGCGGTCACACGGATAAAACATTGTATTTTTTATCAAACCATCAAAGTCCTCATCCTCTGTTTCTGATTCCAACAGCAGCTAAATTTCCATCAAACATGCCAGCTTCACTTTCTTCACCATCAGTCACTTTCCTCTAAATGATGCGTTATAATCCGCTAGAAGTTGCTGCGCTACCGTAGAGCTGGTCCAGATGGGGGGGGGGGGGGGGAAATCACACAAACGAAAGCACCAAGACGGACCTCCTTGACCTTCTTTGCTCGGTGATCTACTGATCGAGTTTTTCCTCCAACGCAGGCCACCTGCCTTAAGGTCGTAACCAATTGCCTTTAGTTTAAACTGTGCTAAGGGTGTCTCTTTACCATTTTGAGTTATTAAAACAATGATGTTCTGCATAACGCACAACTCCTTTCTTTTATATACAATCCACACTAGCACTTCCCCCTTTAACGTTATCTTGTTCTCTACCAACATACATAGGGGTGCGCTGCACTATAGCGGGGCGCGCTGCACTATAGCGGGGCGCGCTGCACTATAGCGGGGCGCGCTGCACTATAGGGGCGCGCTGCACTATAGGGGCGCGCTGCACTATAGCGGGGCGCGCTGCACTATAGGGCGCGCTGCACTATAGGGCGCGCTGCACTATAGGGGGCGCTGCACATTTTGCAGAAAATATAAGACTTTTATGTGCGCCTTATAGTCCTGAAAATACGGTAAACGTTTGTCCAGGGGGCTAAAACTCGCTCCTGTGGTTTCATCACCTTTTGAAGGGACTTGATCTGTTCTGGAGGTGGAGTGTGTACGCGGCGGGTTGGAGGTGCTGAGTCTCAAGCCAGGAAAATGGCTGATGCTGACTCGTTGGTCGTCCAGGCGACGGTCCTGGGAGCTGGCCAGCAGCTCCAGGAAATGACCAGGATCCTGCGATGGTGTTTCGCGCTCCGAAATAGCTTGAAACACATAATTGTTAGCAGGTTATTTATAACAAATAGAGTAGTGGTGGATCTCACTTGTGCCAGTATCAATAGAACAGTAGAGTGCTGTGCTAACCGGCACTATGGGGTTTTTCTAGAACAGATAAAAGCACTCAGTGATGCTTTGGGGTTACAAAACTGGACATCTATGACACCTAAATACTTGAGGATTTAGTTTGATCTATAGGTTGAATCCTTCAAGAAACACTGAGGCGGTGACTTGCATTCACGGCTGATTTACAACAGTCTAACTATGGCCAGTTTTGGACGGTTAGAAGTGTGATTGACACTCAAACTAAAGATTGTGTGTTGTTCCACGTAAGTCATCTCAAGTGATAACTCAGTGAATTAATCACACAAAATTCAACATGGAAGGACAAGTTCGTGGACATGCTGCATTCACACCATAACGAGCGAATTATAAATGTCAGAGCAGATTCCGAATGTGGTGAGTAATTTTCTCGTCATCACCGAATTAAAAAAAAAAAAAAAAAACAGCTGAATAAGACGAGATCAGAGATGGTGTGAATGCAGGATAAAACACACATGGGGGGGGGGCACACTCACATTTCCTTTCAGCTACAGGTGGGGTGGAGGAGGGGGAGGAACGGGCAGAGAGATGGCTCTGGCCATCCAGTAGGGAGCACCTTTGGTCGTCCATTCTGTCGCCCTGGAAACGAGACAGGAGGTCGAAAAAGCCGTCCTCTCCAATCGTGTCACGTGCTCCCTTCTAGATGTAAAAAAAAAAAACTAAATTAAGTGCCAGATGAGCTTTAATGTAAACCAATGCATACAAAATGAATATAGCAATAATAGATCTCCAGATACAGATAATTTAGCAACTTTTTTCTTGGATACCATATCAAAACGGCATGAAATTATGCCAGAAAAAGGAAGCTAAGCTGTGCAGTAGAGGAAACATTTTAAATGCCTAACTTGACAGGTGAGTTCATAACATTCATAGCAGCTGTCACAAACTGCACATGAAGCATTAAACGTCTGTTGCATGAGACTTGATATTCATACCGAACCTTTTTATACATGTGGAAGACAGAATGATGGAAACTTGTCAAAATAAAAGTCCAACAATTGCAAAGCAGCGTTGCCGTTTTTGTCCCAAACTGCTTGACCTGAACATGGTCAAGCAAGAACATGGTCACATTTTGTCGTTTATAATGCGCATGATTTCTCATCTTAAACACTAAAATGAATCTGCAGAAAATAGGTAGTTTTCCTCCCAGTGTCCTCGCTCTGCAGCTATTAGACTTTTATTTTGACAACTTGTCATCCCATCTTCATTCATGAAAGGTTCAGTAGGAACTTTGTGTCTCATTAAAAAGCAATGCAGGCTTTACGTGCAGTTTACAACAGCTGCTTTGAATGTGTTATGAACCCACTCGTCAAGTAAAGTGTTACTCAAGAATTTACCAGATTAAAAATGTATTGACCACTTAACCAACAAGACATGTTTTATTTCATCTCTACAGCTCACATGCTGTTTATTTTAACTACCAGCAGGGGGCACACTTCACCAAAAATACCATAAAGCCATAAGACAGAAGTGGTCACAGGGAAATGTGAGGCAACAACATGAAGTGGGCCAAATGTGTCCTGTGAAAAAACATCACACGTCAAACCGCGATACTGAAAATAGAAAATAAGACGCCCGCCTTTCTCAAATACTACTCCGGAACAAGGATATTATTGCGCCACCTGAAGAAGTGAGCAGCTGACCTGTCGTGGCTGTGGCTGCATACAGTCCACGGGGCTGGAGCAGCATTTTAAAAAGGTTACTCCACTCTTTTGGTTTGTGGATCATGCGTCGCCGGTTATGTGGGATGAATGCCACGTGAAATGTCACATGAAATAGTTATAGGAGCATGAATGTCATAACTAATGTGCAGCTAAACTGTAATTATCTGTGAAAAATGAATTTATGAACGTTGAAGATGAATTGATTTGTGTATGTGGTCCATAATCAAATTAAGGAAAATGCATGGAATCTGCAAACCTAATATGCATTACCTAAATGCTTTTGTTTCTAAAGATTGTAATGATGATGAAGTTAAAATAAATAACACCATTTGAATTTATCATTCTTTGCAAACTTATGTCAAAAGCAATAACCCTGCATTGCAACACCACAATATTTCTTCCCCCATTGTGCTCGTGTTGTCAAATCTGCTCAGTAAAAACAGCTGGGCACTCAAATGTCAGTCAGACAGGAGCAATTAGCACCGTTGTTTGTTTAAGCTGCAGGTTCAGTGTGTGGGAATAAAAAATAACCAACAGGGGCCGCGTTCACAGCGATGACCAGAAATGTCAACAATGAGGCGCGGTGATATATTTTTAATAGCTTTGGACAACAGGAAGTCTGCTGCACACAGATTCCTTTTCTGGAAACAGGAAATTATCATCGGTTTATTGTTAGTCTTGAGGTTTTGATAATATTTACTGGCGCAAAAAAAAAAAAAATAAGAGAATATCATCAGGCATGTTTAATACTGTACAGCACATATGTCAAAGTGGAGGCTCGCGAGAGGGTTTTTTCTGGCCCCCAGGATTATACACATTTATTATTAGAACTGGCCTGCAGGCAACTGCACGCCAGCAGCATCCAGGAACTTTACGCGCACTAACGCACTACATTTCCCACAATTCAACGGTGGCGCTCCAAGCAGGAGGCCACTTCCTTTCGTTATTCATCAGCGGGCATTAGCGTCACTTCAAAAGTTTCAGATAGCCTACCCTTAAAAAATGGAAAAACGGACTTTTAGAACAGGGTGGGAACCGGAGTACATGTTCACGGAGGTAGCTGCAGAACCTCTGTGACTTTGTGTGGTGATAAAAGAGAATCTGAGACAAGACAGAAGAGATCGCTGAATTAGCCGGACATTGATGAACTTGTTCAAAAGAAGAGACACCACCAAGTATCAGCCACAGCTTAAAAAAAACATTACCGTGCAACGTATTCAGAGTTTTTACTCAGTTAAAGTTTAGAAGTGAACTACTTGTTTTCACACCACATGTGACTTTTCCTTTTCCTCATGTTTACAGCTTTTTGCACTTTATTATTGTATTTCAATCCACTTTGTTTTGAAAATATTTCAATTGAGTGAATTATAGAAAATTGCTGATATTCTGTATTTATTTGAAGTAAATTTAGGCCATTTTTGCTATTTCCCTGAGAAGTAATACTGATGCTGCCTTGAATAATACGCTTCATTCATTTAATGTTCATGTTTTGGGGATTTTTACACAAAGCTTTTGTCTCTGTTGAAAATTAGAATTTACTAACAGAGCCATAAAAAATATTTATTTGATCATATAGTAATTATTAATATGTTATAGGTATTATTTTTAGGGTTTCAGTCTGTTTAATGGGGATCACTAGACTATATGCGTCATTTTATTAATTTTTTTTAATGAACGTTCGATCAGTCCGGCCCTTGGCTTGTTCCTAAATTTTTTCATTTGGCCCCCATGTCCATTCCACTTTGACACCCCTGCTGTACAGTATTAGAATGGCAGCATGGTGTGTGTAGCAGCACCTTGGGAGACGTGGGGGGGTCCTGCTCCGGCGCCGAGGGCTCGGTGCTGTTTTCGAGCTCTTCTTTAGGCGACGATTTACTGCTCTTGTGCTTCTTGCTCCTCAGTCGGTCGAGGAAGTGCTTGGTGGAAGCTTTGATTGTGTTGTGCTTGGAAGACCTGGGGAACACGTCGTCCTCCGAGTCCTGTGAAATTCAGATCGCGATTTTAATAATAACCAATCATGGAATTGTCACACACTTGATTTGACATGATTTACACTTACCTCACTAAAATTAAATTGCAAAAAAAAACTAAATTAGTGAAGCTCAGGGTGCTTTATACTTCTCTCACACACACAGTGTCATTCAGGATTTGATTTTTGTCCATCTCTATCATGTCTTATACATACCGGATGATTCGATGAATCATCAGCTGCTTGTTTGTCAGGAACTGGACTCAGTTCCAGGTTCTCTGCACTGCCTGTGCTCTTCGCTTGAGGCTTCGACTCTGAAAATAAAGACGACAAATTCAATAACGTGGCCTGTATAAACACAGAGAAAAGACTAAGCATTTGGAGAGGGGGCAAAATAGGTCAATTTTTAGTATCTTTAGTGAAAGTGAGAAAGGACACAGCGTCTGGGGTGAGTAGAAAACAGAAGAAGTGTGACCCTGATTTCCACTAAAAGGAGGCAGAGGATTTACGCGTTCTATCGAGACAGCAGCTGTACATGGCGTGTGGTGATGATTTATTATTTGAATTCTGGAAATAAAATTAAAATATTGAATTTAACGTTAAAAAAAATAGTTAAAAAGGTGAAAAATATGTTTAAATAAAAGATGTTGATAATGTCAAACGGATGCTAAAATGTGTTTTAAGATATTAAAGCATATACACAGATAAAGATGTGATTAAAAATGTGTTTAAAAACAGGCTTGTTTAAGATGTGAAGTATAACACTTATTGTTTAGAATCTTTTTAAGCATGTGTGAAACAGTAATAATAATAATTAGGGTGTGTGAAGGGAGGCTCACTATAACCTCTGTTGTATAATTTTCACAACAAAAAGATGCTAAAATGTTTTCGCATCAGCATAGACATTTATAAAGTCATGTTTCTAAACTTTTGCACATGTGTGTGTGTGTAATCTTTCTCAACAGATCAAGTTTGCAACTACAGACTGTGTTTTTAAAGAAAACTGCCTGAAATATGCAAAGCAGAAAACAGATTCAAATAAGCAACGTTTCTGACATTTTCAACTTGTTCTTTTCTTAATGACTTTCTGATAAGAAAGTGCAACCCTAACTGAAAACATGATTTATTTTTCATCAGTGTGACTGGAATCAAAAAGGGAACAAGGGAAATTCATCTAAAAAGTAAAAGTGAAACCAGGCGCTTTAATCTCAGAGTAAACTCAAGTACAAGCCGACACGGGGAAATGTCTTCTGATGCAAATACAAACCAAATCACACTATGAAAAACTAATAGCAAATTCCATCACAGCAACAGACATCAACGTGCTGCAAAATGCTGCAAAATGCTGCAAAATGCTGCAAAAAGCTGAAAGTGATCGGTTGCATCAGGAAGCAGTTGTGTTGCGTGAGGCTGTACCTGGGACGTCCAGCGAGTCCTTGTGGCTTGACGGCAGAGGGGAGCTGTTCGTGTGGGTGTTGCGGAACACGTTGGACTGGCCAACGCCGGCGCCGGTCTTCAGGCCCACGACGAGCCGCAGGTCCGACAGGTTCATCCTGGCCGTCGTCTCGCCGAGTTTATCTCCGGTCTGATGACAAGCAGAGTTCAAGTTAATGCAGAAGAGGACTGTGAAAGGAATGAGAGCATGCTGTTGCTGCATAACGTCCTTGCATTGGGTTTGAATTGTAAGTTTACTTTACTCTAAGTTAAAAAAAAAAAAATGCAAGAGGACATAATCACTGATGCCAAATAATTTTAAATCGCCATGGCTCCAAAATGTAAAACAACAAAAAAAAATACAAAATAAAATTTAATGCAGAGGACAATTTAGGAAAAATTACAGTACTGTAATCTGACTTTTCAAAAATGTAGAGTTGCACATTGCACAAGTTATACGGTAGTCGCACTGGTATAATAAAAAGAATAGTAAATTACCATATATTTTTATAGTTTACAGTTACAAGATTTTTGTCAGGAAAAATTATTCTCCTAATGTTTGTCCATAAACGTCCTTACAGATCTCTGTGTTTGGTTTGACATTTAACTACAGTACTGTACAGTAATCTGACTTAAAAAATGTAGAAGTGCACGTTGCACAAGTTATACAGTAGTTGTACTCATTTAACAAAAAGAATTTGAGTAAAGTACAATATATTTTTTTCAGTTTTTCAGAGCAAGAATATTGTCAGGAAGGAATTATTCTCCTTATGTTGGTCCATAAACATTGATACAGGTCTCTGCACTGGGTTTGAAATGTAAGTTTACTTTACTCAAAATTAAAAAAAAAAAATGGAAGAGGACATAATCACTGATGCTTATTAATTGTTAATCACCATGGCTCCAAAAAAAGGTACAAAATGAAATGCAGAGGAAAATTTAGGAGAAACAACAGTACTGTAATCTGACTTTTGCAAAATGTAGAGTTGCACATTGCACAAGGTATACGGTAGTCGTACTGGTATAATAAAAAGAATGAGTTAATACCATATATTTTTAAAGCAAGATTTTTGTCAGGAAAAATTATTGTTTTAATGTTTGTCGATAAACTTCCTTACAGGTCTCTGTGTTTGGTTTGACATTTAACTACAGTACTGTAATCTGACTTTTGAAAAATCTAGAGGTGCACATTGCACAAGTTATATGGTAGTTGTACTCATTTAACAACAAGAATTTGAGTAAATTACAATAAATTTTTACAGTTTTTCAGTGCAGAATTATTGTCAGGAAGGAATTATTCTCCTTATGTTGGTCCATAAACGTCCATACAGGTCTCTGCACTGGGTTTGAAATGTAAGTTTATTTTACTATAAATTAAAAAAAAAAAATGGAAGAGGACATAATCACTGATGCTTATTAATTGTCAATCGCCATGGCTTCAAAATATGGAAAAAGGAAAAAAAAATACAAAATGAAATGTAATGCAGAGGAAAATTTAGGATAAACTACAGTACTGTAATCTGACACTTGAAAAATGTAGAGTTGCACATTGCACAAGTTATACGGTAGTCGTACTGGTATAATAAAAAATTGAGTAAATTACCATATATTTTTACAGTTTTTTTTTTAGCAAGATTTTTGTCAGGAAGAATTATTGTCCATAAACTTCCTTACAGATCTCTGCATTTGGTCTGACATTTAACTACAGTACTGTAATGTGACTTTTGAAAAATGTAGAGGTGCACGTTGCACAAATTATACGGTAGTTGTACTTAACAAGAATTTGAGTAAATCACAAAATATTTTTTCAGTTTTTCAGTGCACGATTATTGTCAGGAAGGAATTATTCTCCTTATGTTGGTCCATAAACGTCCATACAGGTCTCTGCATTGGGTTTGTAATGTGTGACTTACAACATGAAATGTAATGCAGAGAAATAATCAGGAGAAGCGTTTAAAGTACTGGAATCTGACTTTTGAGAAATGTAGAGGTGCACGTTGCACAAGTTATACGGTAGTCGTACTGGAATAATAAAGTGAATGCGTAAATTATCATATATTTTCACAGTCTTTTAGAGCATTTTTGTCAGGAAGGAATTAATCTCCTATTGTTTGTCCACAGAGACAAGCAGACAGCAGCCATGAGACTTATGAAAAATGTAAATGTATTTTTTAGTTTTCCAGAGCAAAATTTGTTAGGAAGCAATTATTCTCCTAATGTTTGTCCATAAATGTCCTTGCATGTCTCTGCATTGAGTTTTACTCTACATTTGAGAACATTAAAGGTTGTGTGTCTGCATTATAAAGTGTATTAAGCTGCTGGTCCACATACAGCCAGTAGGTGTCAGTGTGGCGTGAGTGCACCGCTCATTGGACTCTGAGGGGAGGGGTGGAGGTGGTGGTGGAAATGAACAATAAACAAGTCACCTCTTTGGCAATTTCCAGATGTTTCTCAGCGAAGTACATGGCCTGCTCATGATTCCCCAGGGCGGTGTGGGCATTTCCTAGACTCCAGTAGGCCCTTCCTTCACCAACTCTGCAGAGGGACACAAGGAAAAACAGGCCGGGCAACTTCACGTGGGATTATGCAAGACGGGACACGGCAGGCGTGTTCACGGTATGAGCACAGAAATGTTTTCACAGTGACATTACGCTCAACAGGAAAAAAGACAAGCTGTGTGAGACAACAGTTAATCGTACTAATCGTAAAAAATGTGTGGTTCAGTATCCTGAAGAAGAATCCCAAGATAGATACGAGAAAAGAGAAATTTTCAACCCAATAATAACAGGATAGAGGTTCCTGTCGTGTCAGCAGTGATGCAGCAGAGACGCCTCTAGTGTGTGATAACGTGGGAGGAAAAAAGAATAAGACCTCTTCTGATCATGTATTTCAGCTCAGTCTATGGATAGAACCAATAAATCCGCTTGTAATATTGTAAGTGGTGCAGCTGGAGCTCAGATTAAATGTCATCCAAGTAAACTAAATAATGTTTTACAAACAGATCATGCGTGTCTAAATGAAAATTGTAATTATTTGCCAAATCCACAGCCGCTTACTGAGATTTTGCTAAAAGTGCACATTTCAATGGGTACGATTATTACAATAAATTAACCATACATTTCTAAATAATCGCAAAGTTTTAATTAACTGGATCTTTTCAAACAGAGGGTGCAGGTGCATTTTTTGATAAATAACCACCGGTTCCAAATAAAGAAGACGTAACCACTGATGCTGATTAATGGTCAAATCGCCATGGGCTCCGAAATGTAGAGCAAAAGTAAAAAGTACGACATGAAATTCAAACTTTCTGTTGTAAAAAAAATGCAAATATGCAGAGTTGCACGTAGCACAAGTTATACGGTAGTTGCCTTTAAAAAAAAAAATAATAATAATAAACGTCCATGCAGGTCTCTGCATTGCAGGTACAAAATGAAATGTAATGCAGAGGAAAATTTAGGAGAAACTACAGTACTGTAATCTGACTTTTAAAAAATGTAGAGTTGCATATTGCACAAGTTATACGGTAGTCATACTGGTATAATAAGAAGAATGAGTAAATTACCATATATTGTTTCAGTTTTACAAAGCAAGATTTTTGTCAGGAAGGAATTATTCTCCTAATGTTTGTCCATAAACGTCCATACATGTCTCTTCGATCGCCACGGCTCCAAATTGTGGAGCAAAAATACAAAAAAAATAAATAAACATTCAACTACAGTACTGCAATCTGCATCTGGCTATCATTATCAACTTTCCTGTGACTGGAACTGCGAACCATTTTATTTAGTAGTTTGATGAGTGCTTCTTATGTGCAATCCCACATTCTCACACATGAAGGGCTACGGACACGCGGCGTACCTGTCGTCCAGGTCCTGGGCGATGATCAGGTGTTTGAGGTGGTAGTCGATGGCCCGCTCGTAGTCCTGCAGCAGCGTGTACGTGTTGCCCAGGCTGTAGCAGACCTGGGCCTCCACGGCCCGGTCCTTCAGGAGCCTGGCCAGCTGCAGAGTCCTCCTGGGGGCAGAAGAGGAGTGGGGGGGTTAAAGAATGTCTGGGGTGGGATCTGCAGGAGGAAGATGCTTATCTGATCTTCTCCCTGCTCTCACTCTTTATTGCTATTTTCCAAGAGCTTCTCTGTCAGGGCAGTGACAGGATGCAGGATTTAAAACACCTACTTATACAGTAATACTGTGTAGTTCTGCAAATATCTGCAGTAATTATGAAGGACTATTATATTGCGGTGTGGCATATTTAGGTTTATCCTGTTTTTTTTTTTTTTACTTTAAATCACCCAATTGATCAATATGCTGAAAACATCAGTAAAAGAAGGTCAATATATAATCCTAATATTGTCTCCCGTCCCTTCTCTTCCTTTATTGTTATTTTCCAAGGGATTCTTTGTCAAGTAAAGTGACAGGATGAGGGATTTAAACTGTGGAATTTAACTAGTTACTGGACCATTACTTATAATACTACACAATAATATCGTGCAGTATTTCATATATCTGCAGTAGTTATGAAGGACTATTGTATTCAGGACATTTAAACTAAATATATTTGGTTTCTCAGTGTATATATATATATATGTATATATATATATACATATATACACATATACATACATATACACACACACACACACACACACACACATATACATATATATACATATATACATATATACATATACATACATACACATATATACATACATATATATACATACATATATATACATACATATATATATATATATATATATATACACACACACACACATACACATATATATATATATATATATATAAATATATATATATACACACACATATATACATATACACACACACACATATATACATATATATATACACACATATACACACACACACACACACACACATATACATATACACACACACATAAATAAATATATATATATATATATATATATATATATATATATACACACATATACATATACACACACACACACACACACACACACACACATATATATATACGTGTATTGATTTTAGAAATAATTAATGCATTAGTCGTTTGGTTCATAAAATGACCCTCACCCTTTTCCTAAAGCTGAACATTCAACCTGAAATGTCCAGACTAACAGTTCACAAATAAAAGATAATCACTTTAATATTATAGAAGAATAAAGAAATAAGAAAATAATCAGTTTTGAGAAGCTGGAACCAAAGAATTTGGATTGATTATTGTAAAAATTAATCCGAGAATGAAGCTGAAGATTTAACTTAAAATGTCTTTTTTTTGTCCAGAACCAATAGCCCACAACCTAAAGATAACTTTATTATAGAAGACTGAAGACAACCAGACTATAGTCTGATTTAAGGAGCTGGAATTAGGACATTATTTTTCATAAAAATTAGTCATTTTGATTATCAAAATAACCTATAATCAATTAACACAATAAACACTCTCCATGAGACCAAGTCCACAACTTAAAGATCATCATTTTACCATTATATTATTATATGTATTTGTTTGTGAGACGCAGCGGTCGTGATCTCCGTTGTTTTGGCGCACGCCGTGTGTTGGCGTGAGAAATAAAGCGGCGGCTAAACCGGAAAGCTCATAACTTAACTGCCTTTTCGCCCCGGTAAGTCGCCGCTTTACGCTCCTCCGACTCCTCTGACCCGATGCCAGGTGTAACAACCCCCCCTCCCTCCATCTTTTAGCTTGGCACTGCTCCACTAATTCATAGTAAAGGCGTGTTGTTGATTGGAATAGAAAAAATAACATAGATTAGCAAAACGCTGTTATTCCCATAATTGAAAAAGACTCAAATCAATTAATTAATTATCAAACCAATTAATCAATTAGTTGTTGCAGCTCTAGTGGAAAGAAGAAGGAGGGACAACTTTGAGTATGAATGTGGGAAAAGTGATCTCCAGTTGCACGGCCCACATGCCAATGATAGCGCTGAGCCTCGGCTTTACTTACTTGTAATGACCAGCTGCCACCTCGAACTGGTTGAGGAATATGTGAGCGTTGCCAAGGTTACAGTGTGCCCTCCTCTCGGCGGACTTATCCCCAAACTCCTTAGAGATGAGCAGCCGCTGCCAAACACATTACGTCCATTAAGGTCAGGATTAACGGAATACTATTTGGAGGTCATCAAGACGGAAATAAAACTTTGGTATCTTCAAAAAAAACAAGTTTGAAGCGGGCGCTCGTCTTCTCGTCGTCGCTCACCTTCTCGTGTGCCGCTACGGCGGTTTCAAAGTCACCCAGCAGATAGTAGGTGTTGCCCAGGTTTCCATACGTCCGGCCCTGAGCTGCCCGGTCACCCAGCTCCTTCACCAGGCTCAGGTTGGCTCTTTAAAAAAAAAAAAAAAAGATGGCCGCTCACATATTCATTTCCATGCAAGAGCCTAAAAACACTCTGTTCTTTCTGCATTGCTCTGTGTATAACGGGAAATACTTAATTTCTTTGCATTCGCATTCGGTTAAACCTGATACACTACGCTTTTGTAATCCCTATATGTGTAGTATGTGTTCTCTGAACTTTGGGTCGTGCATGATGATTAGATAAAGGCTGGTACATTGTTGATTGTGGTTTTTCCTGGTTTCCATGACCATTAAAGTATATAAGGACTGGTCTAATTGTGTCCAGACTCTTAAACCTCAGTGGTGGATACATACTGATATTTGTTCTCTGATATTCTGTAATACAACGCTCAGCAAGCATGCATATATATTGATCTGAAAGAGCAAGGAGTGACTTCACATCCAGAGCATAAAAACATGTGTGGATACAGACAGGGGTTATGATTATAGGCCATCTGTTCCTCAGACCAGCGTTCCAGAATTAGATCGGGTCATGACAACCGAACCAACTATGACTAAGTAAGCAAGAGATGCACTTTAAAAAGGCTCCAGAAAAAAGGATAAAGTAAGTAGAGCTTGAATTGAGATTATTTTTCCCCCCAAAAAAGCGCGGAGAACGATCTCTGTAGGTTATCATTACTGCATAACGCTGCAGTTAAAAGAAGGGAATGCTTTCAACGGTATTTGCTTCTGCAGGGATTTTATGTACAGGCTGATGGAGAGGACTCAACTTCTGGAACATCTGCTGCTGCTCAGTTAGAGAAAATCTTTGCGTCTGTGATACTTGCTGCATGTTGTGCAGATCCAACCTGTCCACCCTTCAGAACTGGCATTTAACCATCAGGCCAAAAAAGTCATGCATCCAATATAAATGACTGATTGAAAAAAAAAAAAAATGGCGTCTAAAATTATAGAAAATACCTTGAGGAGGTACGTTACCCATTCTTAGCATTTATAGAAGGATGGAGGTAAAAGGATTCCAAATGACACACACACACACACACACACACACACACACACACACACACACACACACACACACACACACACACACACACACACACACACACACACACACACACACACACACACACACACACACACACACACACACACACACACACACACACACACACACACACACACACACACACACACACACACACACACACACAATATTAATATTGGGCTTAAGTGTATATATATTTATGTAATGTATGTAACATTTAGGGTGGATATTCAAAACATCATTACTATCATGAAAAGTTAAAATTCCTGGCGTGCTGGTGGTGTAGGGGTAGAGTTCTTGTCTCATAGAGATGTTTTTTTTATTAATTATATAGACTTGTGTATCACAGCACTATACTGCAGCAGCAGTTTAGTTTCAGTGTAAAGCTCCAGATCACAGCTCCTCCTCATGTTGCTTCCCAGCGCTTTCTGTACAATTGCTGCACCAATATGCAGCAGACATAAGAAAAGTATTGTAAAGTCTCTACACACACACACACACACACACACACACAGACACACACACACACACACACACACACACACACCATTATTAATATTATTTTATTCTATTTCGTTCTATTAATTATTTTAATTTGGTGTATGTTAGGCTTCTATTGTCTTATATAATTTCTGTTATATGTTCAACAATATAACAATGTTAAAACTCAATAAAAAGGATTATGGGAGAAAAAAAAAAAAAAAAACATCAGACCACACTCCAAATGTCTTATATTACTTAGGTATTTTACATTTAAATGAAAAACACAGAGGTTCAGAATGTAGAACGGTGATATTCCGACTCACTCGTAGTAGTGCGCGGCGTTCCTCAGGGCTATCCTGGCCTCCTCCGGAAACTCTCCGGGCTCCGTGCCGCTCCAGCAGATGCCCTTCCCCTTGGCGTGGTACACGTTCCCGAAATTATACAGCGCCCGGGCCTGGCCGACCTACGGAGGCGGCAGCAGCAGCGGGGTTACACCAGAACCCGGAAAACCACCGCCACCGGCGTAATTACACACTTCGAAAATACCCCGACACCAGCCCGTCTTGTTTTGCATGTGGGCCGGCGGACTATTCCAGATGTTGGGACGGCCGCTGCCGTGCGTACCCAAAAAAAACGACAAATATGGACGCGCTTTCTCTAATCAAAGCAAATTGCATTCATGTGTCGCTGCCGCTTTCCGTGTTGTGAACCCACCTTGTCGTACATGGCTCTGGTGATGTCCAGGTGTCGTTGGCAGCAAACCACGGCTTCACTGTACCGCCCTAAAACCTTCAACGTGTTCCCAAGGTTACCGCTGGCCTTGGCCTCGCCGACTTCATCTCCGATGGTTCTGAAGGAAATAAAAAAAAAGATAACGAGTAATGAATGTCTCACACACACAAAAAAACAATCAGGAGACTGGAATATTAGCGGCTTATTGAGGTATTCCAGTCCAAAGCAAACGCAAGGAGGAAAAGCAATATACAGCTGCGAGCAGTAAATTACTAATGCAGCCAGAATCTTGTTATGCAATTTAATCATTGGGGAGGGAAAGGAGGTACACGACTCACAATAAGTAGGGATTTTGTTATTTACGTGAGTGCTTTTCCTATTTAGTCTGAATTTTAATGAAACAAGTAAAAGCTCCCTTTGATATTACTAATAACGAATGAGCAGAAACACCATTTTAATTAGCTTAATATTTACTGCATCCAGAGTGTAGACAAAAACAAGGATTTTACTGGGAGTAGTGGAATTAAAATGTTTTTGGCGAACCCACCTGGTGAGCGTGAGGTCGTGGCGGTGGTACTCCAGCGCCTTGTTGTACTCCTGCAGGTGGAAGTAGGCGTTGCCCAGCTGGCTGTAGATGGCGCTGAGGATCTGCAGGTCCTCCGTCCCCACCTGGATGGCGGACTCGAAGAAGGACACGCCGGCGCGGTAGTCCCCCGCCTTGCAGATGCGCTCGCCCTCCAGGGCCAGGTCCAGACACGAGGACTCCATCCTGCGGTGGGAAAGCGGGATCTATGTGAGGGGGGGGAAGCCACGGTCCTCCCTGCAGGTTAGTTCTGCACGTTTTTAGGAAATGTACCGAAAACCTCAGCAAAAGAAGGTCAGTGTGTAATCCTAATATTGTCTCTCTTCACTTCTCTGGGATTATAAATTAAATTAAATTTACTTAGTTACTGGCTATCTACTTAAACAATAATGTTGCGTGGTGTTGCATAGGACAAACACAATAGATTTGGTTTCTCAGTTTGACATATGTAGGTTTATTTATATTTAGATCACTCAATTGATCGATATCTTTTAAATTAGAGCTGCAACTCATGATAATTTAGCTAATAAATTCCTCTATTGATTACTGAAATGATTAATCTATTAGCCGTTTCAGTTGAAAAAAAACATGTAAAATGTTGATCACTTTTTATTATAAAACGTCTTGTGTAAACTAGGCGAGTAATTTAATTAGATTGAACTCAAGTCAGGGCTGCAACTAGTGACTATTTAGATTTAGAGTCAATTAATATATTGATATATTGATTATTTTGATAGTTGATTCATCTATGTGTAAAATCTTCATATTAATCTTGATGTTAATCACTAATTATTATAATATACCTTGTGTGATCGAGGGGAGTAAATAAATTAGATTGAACTTAAGTCAAAATGTCATTCTGCACACATACAGAATTTTAGGGGCTGCAACTAATGACTATTTTGTTCAATTATTATATTGATTATTGAAAAAAATATTCCATTAGTTCATAAATTGGTGTCAGAACCAACATTTCACAAATAAAAGATCATCATTTTACTATTATAGAAGACTAAAGAAATAAGAAAATAAGTTTTGAGAAGCTGGAAAAAAGAGAATTTGGATTGATTATTGAAATTAATCTGAGAATTAGGCTGAAAACCAATGATGACCAATAGTCCACAACCTAAAGATGAACTCTATTATAGAAGACTGAAGACAACCAGACTATAATCAGATTTAGGAGCTGGAACCAGAGAATTTGGACATTTTCTTTTTAAAAATTAGTCCAATCGATTGATCAATTATCAAAATAGCTGGCCTATAATCAATCAATCAATCAATCATTGCAGCTCGACAAAACTGAATCAGTACTATACAAATAAAGTTATAAGACTTTCTCCATGAGACCATCAGAACTTTATGAATTCTCCCAAAGCAGAAAAAGACAGTGTGACATTTTACATCCTGTAATTAGATATTCACATCCATTCAATCAGGTTTAGATTGAAGCACACTGATTGAAACTGCAGGTAATGAATATTTTCATTAAATATTTTGTCTTTTCCTTTTAAAGAATGCACTTAATTTTAGATCTAATTAAAAATCACATTAAACATTTACGGTTTCCTGCACTGGTTCTCTTACAATAATTCAATGATCACATGATTTGATCTCAGGACTTAATTCTGCATTTTTACTAAACAAGAACTTCTAAAAAAAAGTCAAAGGGAGACGAGTTCCTGTGAGACGAGAGCAAGCGAACAGTAAATCCAAAATAAGATGAAGCATTTCCTGTCTTTAAAAAAAAACTCCCAAAATTACTCTGGAATGAAAATGTGTACCTTACGTTTAACCATGAACACAAAGTGAAGTCGAAGCGTCTGCGGCCTATAAAAATAATATCATCCTCTTTTAAAAAAATCGGCTTCCAAACTAAAGTAAAAAAAAAAACATCTGTGGGAATTACATCATGAGATTGTTAAACAGATCCAGTCATGCATTTCACTGCGTGTGATTCACACTCGCAGAGCTGCGAAAAACGCAGAAAACCACCATGTTTAAGTTGAAGCATGTGGTTTTCGCCGCGTTTTAAGTGCATGTGACAGAAAAACTAAATGCATTTGCCAGCTTGTGATTTCATTCGAATAAAATCAGGCTTACTTTCTTAAAAGGTATGTCACTGTTAATATAAGACAACAGAGGGATGGGAGGTTGCGTGAGCCGCGTGCTGCCCTCTGGGCTGACTCCTCAATCAACCTTGAAGACCTCTTAATGGCATTAACCCTCCCAGACAGACGCCACTTCCTCTGCCTTCGTCTCCTGTCCCAAATCAACCTCTACCAGCGCTTTAGGAACCTTCAGGACGGTTTACGTTAAACTCAGGTGAATTCTGCAAATGGAATAAACGCCACTTGTCTGGTTCCTGTGTTAAAAAGCATTGACCCAATGTAGCTTCGAACTTACATAGAACCCAGATTGCTGCAGAATAAAGCAGTTTATAGTGATTTCATTCACGATTTTCCTCAGTTTTAAGCTTTAAGTGTACGACAACATTCACAAGCATCACAGAAACTTACATCATACCATTAAAACAATAAAACGCCATACGTCTGCTGCATGACTAGACTTCTTGCTTAAAGTAGTGAGAAAACTAGAATAATCTGTTTTGATCTGGAGATCACGTTGCCTAAAACTGGTTTTAAACCGGATCTAAAAGCATAAATCACTCAGGCCTACCCCAGAGATAAAAAATAAGGAAATAAAGAAGAATGTTGCATCTCTCTCCTTTCAGCCATCTTTAAAAGTGCAGAGTTTTGATAAATCTGGATTAGGAAAAGTTGTGAAAGCGACTGTGGCTCTGCCCCGGGTGTTAGAACCTTCCGTACAGAAGACGAAGGCGTCCCAGCACCACGGGAAGTGACCTCCGTTAACTCCCAGGCGCTCGTACCTGCTGCTGCTGGTGCTGCTGCTGCTTTTCCGCCTCCTGATGCACTCCAGACAGTTGGCCAGGACGGACATTTCAGCCTTGTCGACCGCTCTCCGGTGCGAACGCGACATCGCTCTCAGCGCATGGCGTGTCGGCGTCCCCTCCCTCGTGTGCATGCACATAACGCGAGGAGACGCCGTTTCCCGTGAAAACGGCGGAAAACGCTGCCGTCCCCCGCCCACCCTTCGCCGTCTCTGGAGGGTTCCGCCGACATAACAAAAGGGGACTTAATCCACTCAGCGCTTCACATCGACTCGGGGAAGGCGACTTGGTTCGAGGCGAACGCAGATTAACAGCAGGTTGTCGCTAAGCAGAATTGATCTCGGGGACCCGTGATTAGCCAAGTTGCCGTGTTCATCTGGTTGTTGTATTTCTCTTGAAATCTCGCGGGTGGCCACCCCTAAGCCACCTGATGGTGTCTGTCACTTCCAATTAGGCCGGGCCCCGGTGGCGCTTATAGCCACTTTAAGTGGTTCCAGTGAGCGAACCATAAGGCTTATTTGCTCAAGACCCTGCGAAAGTCTCATTAAAACGCGGTCGGACGAGGGAGTGCCACAATTCTACCGGAATCCATCCCTAAATTTTGTTTTTTTCCCCCAGAATTCGCACAAATCGCGTCTTGGATGAACCCCCCCCCGCAGGTAACGATGAGGTGTAGGAAAAAAATAAAGCCAAAAATAAATTCACACCACTTCTAAACCTCTTCTCATAAGCTTATAGTCACTCAGCTGTTGCCAATCCAGGGAAATCCACTTGTCTGAATTAAAAGTAAGACGTCAGGACCAATGTGCCTCCAAGGGGGAGGAATAACATACTACCTGGGCCATTAGGTGGAACCACGACGACGCAAATAGGCCGTGTGATATAAAACCTGCCCGTCACCTCGGCTGAACCAAGAAGCCAGATCAGTCATCACATAATGCAATGTCTGATGATCAGCTTGTGCGACTAAGCTCGCGGGCTATTCCCTCAGCTGTGACTTAAGGCCAGATAATGGAATTCATTAAGATGGAGCTACGCTGACGGTACACAGGGCTTGTCCGGGCTTGTTACGGGCTGCGACGCTGCTGCAAATCATGTGCAACTACGAGAATGCACGTGCAATCAAGACTCAATAGTCATGCAATGCAATATTTACATGGACGGCTACTAAAGACCCCCTGGAGTGCACATTGTTCAGCCCGTAGGGGGTCATGTGACCGCTGCAGGGAAACTCCTGGGTATATAAACACTCCTGCATGGAGGAATTTTTGTTCTTCCCCAGCCCCTGAACAAAGTAGCTGGTGCCAAACTGATATGACTAGAAATACTTTTTTTCCCCACTTGAAAGTAATGAATGGCACTGCAATAGATTTATTATCCCAACTGTTGCATTACCTTCAGTAATGCATAACAAATAGTCTTCAATTTTTTTTTTAACAAAAATGACAGAAAATCTTAGAACATATTGATCATAATGAAATGACACTATTGCATCGACCTCATAAATCACAGATATATATAAAAATGATGATTTTTCTGCCCGTGCATCACAAACCCTACCTGTGACGGACGTGGAGTAAACGCTCCTTGTCCTCCGCGCATCGCAGAGAAAAGCAACCATACATGACGGGCAAACCCTGAGTTCTAAAAAAGGAGCTCGGACGGGTGGAGAGAGAGACCGTGGGCCAAACAAAGTCGGGAAAGGATGAGAAATCTACGCGCCGACCATGTCAACGCGTTCCACGCAACAATTGTGAGAATTCAGCCGTCGTGCAACCCCCCCAGCTCGGCTCTTATCTCGAAACAGGAGCCGCGGCCAAACACAAGGCTTGTGTGCCGATATCAAGAAATCGCAACAGAAATTCTTCAGCAAACACAGTCACTCGAGAGGTTTTAGGAAGGAGGCAGAAGAAAAACACGTGATTTAGAGACACTCTGCAACTTTACATGAAGATTTTATATGCCTGACAACATATCATTGCAGTTTTAGATACCAAAATAAAAGTAATTTAAACAGTTTTACATCTGCTCTTGAGAGAAAAGAACCTTTTCTCTGATTGGCTGGTTTGCAAGAGCTGTGACATCACAACTCGTTTTAAAGAATGGTTTCTGAATACAGGCCGTGTGTGTTTGTCCGTGGATTAGTTTCAAACCATTGAGCAGCATTTATAAAACCCACCACTCATTGGTGCACAAGTTGCTATAAATGTTGTAAATACTGATTGTGTGTCTTGAGGATGATAATATGACTGAGTAGCTGTAAACTCTGTGTCCACTCAGTTGGATAAACCTAATAAAACAGGGAGCAGTGGGTGAGTCAACGCATTGTGACGTACTGAAAGAGACAGATGTTGCACATCAGCAGCAACGCTCGGCATTCCAGCCATGAGCAGACCTGACACAACACGGGCCTGTTGCTTTGAAACAAAGCAGAAGAGATAAAGACCGTCTTTGTCACATTCCCACGACCTAATCAAAAGAGAAACTACAGAGAAATATTTTCACCACTTCTTCGGTCACTTCTCGTTTCGGTCGTCACGCAACTTCTGAGTGTTTAGTTTTGTTTTCTATTGGACAAAGTTTTGCATCGACGGCTTGACCGAGTTGCTGTGATTACACCTTAATTTGTAATGTCACCAAAAAAAAATTAAATTAAAGAATTAGTCGAAAAATCATATGGAGTGAAAAAAAGGCTACGCAAAGGCTAGTTTTTCTAGTCTAAATATTTCAATTTAAGGTAATTGATAATTGATTGATTAAATTCTATCCTAATTAACGCATAATACAGATTATATTCCATGGGGTTATATGCACTGTACCTAAAATGTCTGATGCTGAGACAGGGAGACCACGATGTGTGGCAACAATCAGCCGGATCATAAGTCGCACTCTTTGTTATGGGGATTTATTTTGTTTGTTTGTTTTTGTTTTTTTACCCATGTGCATGTTTCACATTATTCTGGTGTTTGTGGGCGGTTGCTGTCAAAGCAAAGAGAAAGAAACAAGCGCATGAAATATATATATAAATCATACAACGTTACAGTTCTGACTAACTGCAAGAAACCAAATAGAATAAAAGTATTCACCAAATTATAAATGACTTAACGTGTGTAAAGTTTAATATTGTATAGCAACTTATAGAGAAACTGAACAGAAGCTGAGGTGTGCAGGACAATGCAAAGAGCAAAAATCTGATAGAATCCATATGCGCATTTGATTAACGTCATATTTGCCTAAACTCAACGTAAATGTCGTCTGTTAAGCATTGCTTGGGTCAACCTGTGATTTGAGAGCAGAGATGGTGTGTGGTCATGGAAAAATTAAAGGTCCCATATAAAAGTAGGACGTGAAGCGCTTTTTAATTATAAAAAGGAAAGTCTAGGTGTTGGAAATAGTGTTGTTGTGTGTTTCTCAATAGACAGAGGAATAGAAATGAACATAGCGTGGTGTCCGCAGTATGAACACCTAGAATAAAACCCAGGAAAAGTGTGAAATATGGGACGGTTAAATCTTATTTCCAAAACAATGTTCCATTTCCAACCATCTTTTCCAATGCAATAGTTAAAAAAGCAGTGTTTAATACAAAGTGCAGTAGTGAGTAGGAATAAAAAAAATCTCCAGCAAGCATTTCTAAATTTGCCATTTTCCATTTCCAACCATCTTTTCTAATGCAATAAAAATGTGTTGATGAATCGCAATGTTTTTTATTTGTCAGAGGAAGTCCAGCTGACTGTATGATTAATTTAATCTTTGCATCATCCTCTGTAAACTCTAGACAGCGTGGGGAGTCCAGAAAAACCAGACAGAGAGACCACAATGTGGCGCAACCATCACACAATGTTCAGGCTCTTAGATCATTTCTGACCTGTCTACATGTTTTTTTCCGGTTGTGGCTGTCCAAGTAAAGAAAGAACGGGGATGCAGCATATTCAGAATATATTTAACTTTACAGTTACACTCATCAAATTCATTATCCGCTCATAATTTCCATGCATCATTGCACGGCAGCTTTTAGCGAGAGTGTAACCAAATACTTGCTTTAACATTAAAAACATGCATTTCATTTGCACCTTTAAACCTAAATTAAATGTGAAAGGGAGATGGTGTGTTGGCATTCTCGCATTAAATAAATGCAATGAGTTGTTATTTATAATGTCTATATAGTAAACTCAATGACAGCCCTGTATTCATCAGTTTAACATGCTGGAAAAAAGCTGAGTTCTTTTCTCACACAAGGGGTTGATTTATAGTCCACCTTGCAGCATTACACTGACTTTTTTTTTTTTTTTTAAGCAGAGGAAAAGTTAATCCTTGTGGAAAAACACACGTTAAAAGTGAGAGCACAAAAAAAGCTCTGAGTAACACTTAGTCACATATGCTCATGATAAAAAAAAAAAAGCCCCAAACCATAACCACTCCAATATGAATAATGGTGAATACGCCCAACCAGCGCCTTCCTATTATATATAGAGAGAGATGCTCGCTAAAGGCCTAATAACTGTCTTTTCTTACGAAAAAAAAATTTTGGAGACTGAACTTACCAAAAAAGAAGCTATAAGAACATTAAATGGATAAGGGAGCCTATTTATTTATTCTATTGCAAAAATTACACTAGTACATTGAAAACCAGCAGGTAAACTAGTTGTAATTGACCCTATTTGACCTTTTTTTTGTAATTGGGTTAAGTGTGATTTAAGTTCCTGTTTTTTTGCATGTTATAAGTAAAATAAGGAAATGGATTTTTTTTGGGGTTTTTTTTGACGGCAGTAAAAGTCTCATGATGCGTTTCGGGACTTATGTAACTTTAACAGTCTGTAATCTAAATGAGTCAGATTTGCTGCGCGTTTTTCACTGAAAAAAAGGAATTAGGAACAGAAAAAAAAAAGTTTTCTGATTTTTGTTTGTTCGTTTTAAAGTGCGGAAACGTAGTTTCACGTCGTGGGTATTTGTGAGTAAACAACAGAACTTTTCAGGTACATTAACGCGTTATCGGATGTGAACTTACCTTAAAGCGAAGGACACACCACGAACATGAAAACGCGTTTTCCCCTCGTTTTTTTTTTCGGGCTCTGGTAAACTAGTGTTTTCTCCAGCTGGTCCTGGTGGACATCTGGAAGGAAGATGACTCCACTGGCTCGAGGGTAGAAGAAGAAGAAGAAGAAGGGAAAAGTAGAAGAAGAAAAAGTAGAAGAAGAAGAAGAAGAAGCCACTCCTCGTCCTGGAAGTCTGACTCCAATTAGGATTCCACGGCGCGCTGCTGCCTTCAGGCGCCCTCGGAAATGTTGGAATTGCGCAAACGTGATCCGCCAATCAGCGCCTGTGGGGGAGGATCAATCAATACAAGTCTATGTTTTACACAGAATTATTCACCACATCTTTAAACAGCCTATTTTTGTTTCTTACTAAGTAATAATGTGTATGTTATACAGTTGAACTTTGACGCCCCCTAGAGCACAAAATATATTAAAATGTTGTGTACCACAGGTGTCAAACATTACGACCCAGGGACCAGAACCAGCCTAAAGGGTCCAATCCGGCCCAATGGATAACTGTATTAAGTTAAAAAAAAAAAATATATATATATATATACTTCTGCATTTGAGGAATGTGAAGAATCTTTCAGAGCTGCAGTAGTGAGTACATATATCTAGAATTAGCAGGTTATTTTTTGCAAAATGTGAGATAAAAGTAGAAATTATGACATAGAATGTCCAAAATATGAGATAAAATTACATCATTAAGATAAAATCAACTCAAGCAATTCAATCCTATTTCGAGAAAAGGAATATTATAAGTGATATGTGTATGATATATGATATTTAAAGAAAATTAATTTCAATATAAAATAAGGTAAGAGATAAGATAGAACTTTATTGATCCCACAACGGGGAAATTTTCTGTTACTGCAGCGTACAGAATAAAGAAAATAAAATAAAAGCTAAAGAACATAAAAGCTATAGGAAATAAAAATACACAACACTATGTACAAAATTCATAGAATTTGTTGCTCAGCATACACAGTATGCATTATGGACATAAGAATGGAGAAAAAATACTAATAAATAGCAAGAAAAAGGTATGCATAAGCAAAGCATATATACATACATACATGCACGTACATACCTACATACATACACATACATACACATACATATTTACATATTTGCATATATATACGCACATACACACATGTACACATACATAGCTAATGCATACTTAAGGTGCAGGGTGTGTGTGTAGAGTAAAGTGACGATAAATAACTAAGACAACATAGTGTTTATCTTAATGCACTTTTTTCTATGTTATCTCTCCATTTTTTTAATTTGGAGGTAAATAATAGTGTAAATATTTATAATGTATTTATCTATATCCAGATGTTATTTATACTGTAGGTACATTTTTACCTGTCTAGCCGACTTCAGATCAAATTGTACTGAATGTGACCCATTAAATAAACTGAGTTATATACGCTCACCCTATTAAAATAATGGCCTTAGTCTGACCTTTTTCACAAAATGAGTTTTTGTTCTAAATCATCTCTTGCCACGTCTGGTAAAATCACCGTAATCCTGATTTGAAAGGATCAAACTCTCAGAGTACTATAAGTCAATGGCCAAAGTGAAAAGGGTGATTTAGGGCATTTTATTTATTTATTTATTGCCTATGTTTTTTGTTCAAGTGAGGATAAAACGCCTTGATTTAGGAAATCTAATTAGTCATCCACTGTCAAACTAATTGAAATGATTAATAAATATAATATTCCATGCATTCAAACAAGTTTTTATTAAGCTGACAATTTATGTTTTTAAACCAGACAAAAGCAAAGCCCTGGAATATGTTCAAATAGGTCTATACTTTTGGAAATATTAAATTTGGAAAGCGAAATTTACGAGCAGCACCTGAAATCAGCACCCTCAGATTTCAAAATAAAATTCTTCCACACAATTACTTTACTTAGGGACAATTTTGTGGTACTTTTATTTTACTTAAGTCCATCCATTCATCCTTCCATTTAACTTTTTTAACAGGGAAATATTCTATTTTCTACTTCTATACCATTTTTTAATTAACTTTTCTGATCACTATTTTATACATGTATATATATATATACAATTAGAATATATGTTTTTTACCTTCATATGAATACCCAATAATATAAGTTAACATTAGAATTACTTTTACCACACATCAATGGATGAGTCTTACATTTCCATTTCAACTCAACAGGCCATTTACTACAAGGACTTTTACTTTTTATACTGCAAATACATTTGGCTGCCAAATCCTTTGTGGTTTTACTTGTAACGAGGCATTTTTTTAAAAATTGTAATATTAATAGGATCTGAATCCCCCTTTCCACCACTAGAAATCAATTAAAATAAATAAATGCCATGAATCCAAGAGTAAATAGAAGTTTACTACTGTTACTGTGATATTTTCTCCTTGGTTTACTGTTGAATTCACACGTCGCTGGTGAGTTGTTCTGCTGAACGTGTCGGATCCTCTCCCTCTACACATCGTTATTTCAGACTTTTTCTCTCTTTTTCTTTCGACCCGTCCGTCCCCTCTGTCCAGGACCGCGTGCGTCGCCGTCCTCAAAGGAGTCGCCGCTGTCCTTTAAATGAAGACGGACTGCTGCGTCTCGACCTTTCGGGGGTCGACTCGATCTCGGCCATGTTTCATGTGCTGACATATTGGTCCGTTTAATTCCCTGTTGCTTCGCTCTGTCTGAGCGAATGTGTTTTTTTTTTCAGGTTTACTGTGCTAGACCTTCTTTTTTTTAAATACAGGAACTGAAGGTGATCCTGAGAGACGTGGCAGCCGTGTAAGGGATGATGTATTGTTTCTCCATCGTTTCTCCCCGCTGGTCTTTTTCTAAAAGCTCCAGTTGTTGTATAGAGAAAAGCAAGCTTTTAAAGCTTTTTTTCTACTAAAGAGAGTCCAATAATCCTTTAATAAATGTTCAGATTCTTGGCCACAGAATCATCACCATGCAATTATAGGCCTATAATAAAACAATAATATAATAAATTGCAATTATCAAATCACAAACCTGTTTTTTACCTCTACATAAAATACATTTAACCCAAATTATAACTTGATTTTGATCTTCAAAACACTCAAATTCCAACTCAATGGCCAATTCTGAAGAAATGCAATGACGCTGTTATGATGCTATAAAGTTTGTGTTACATTGGAACCAGTACATGAATTGTGAGAAAACAGTGCATCCAAATATTTGCCTCAAAAAGAAAGTTTTATTGCTTTATCCCACCATAGTATATGCTGTGAGCAGTGCCAGAGTTGTACTTGTTATTTATGTAGCTGACATTCAAACCCAGATTTACTCAAATCGTCCAAACATTTGCAGCCGCTTCCAAACACGCGTCCACGGTGGCCGACGCGCCGCAAAAATGCAAAATGCTGCAAACACAGAAATGATGCAAAAAAGCCACAAACACATAAAACAAATGCGAAAAAAGCAAATGATGCAGGAGAAAAGTTCTGCAAAGACAAGAGTGGAAATGTAAAATGTGCTTTTTAAACACTTGTCCGTCATCTTTTACAACAACATAGAAGAGCAGCAGATTTACGTAGCTGATGTTGTTGTGTTTTAGTTTAATTTTAACAGAGTTTATTCATGCTGGTCATTTAATGTTGGGTGGTTGGAGACATTTCTCTCATGTTTTGGGATTTTGTGTGTGTGTGTGGGGTTTTTTTTTTGGTATTTGCAGCATTTTTCTCCTGCAGCGTCTTTTTTTTTTAGCACTCATTTTATGTGTTTGTGTGTTTTTTTGGTTTTGCATCATTTCTATTGTGTTTGCAGCGTTTTTGTCGGCCACCGTGCACATACGATTCAGCAGCTGATATTCTAGCAGTAACACTGAGGTAACATAGGAGGAGGAAAACACACATATATAATGTATTGGCATATTGTTAAAGACGACCAGCTTTAAATGACATCGAATCTCCTCAACAGATATGATAAAAATAAAAAACTCACCCAGGGCCGTAGCCAGATGCTTTTAAATAACAGGGTCAAGATTTTACATATATATATATATATATATATATACAATATACTGGCATACTGATTTAGAATTCTCTTAATATGTTAACGCCATGTTTACTCACATTACTTACTATCTTATCCAAACTTCTAAATCACAGTCTCTTATTGATGGATAATTCTTACTGTGACTGAACAAGACCTTAAAATATTCATTGCATGTCTTTTTAAATGTTATCCGAGGCTACATTTACAGCAGGTTACGGATTAACATCTCTAGCTGTTGCTGTTTCTTGCTGGTAGAAATGCGAACTTTGATTGATGATGCAGCCTCTTACGTTGCATGCTCTGATTCATTGAAATAAAAAAAAAACCTTCTTAGTAATGATGTGACATACTTGCACTTTTAATCAGTCAAATATATGAGCATCTCTGTCACATCTTGATAAATAGATGGGAGTTAACATTTTTTCTTGCTGAAATTCATTCTAAGAGGAATACATTTTTATCAAACAAAACGTAAGGGAAAAACACCAAGGTCATGACCTCTGTGTCCTGGACGGTGGCTACGGCCCTGAGCTGACCCCCCCCCCCCTTTAAACTGTGGTGTATCTCGAGGGACCAGGACAGGAGCGGAAGGGGGACGTCCCGCTGGGGAAGTGGGGCAGGAACACGGGGTTGTGGGGGGGCGGGGCCTCCGTCAGCGCCTGCCGTCTCCGGCGGTCCCGCCTCTCGTAGCGGAAGCCGAAGGGCGGCCGCAGCGCCACTGGCCCGCCCACCTCCTCCTCGGAGGAGTCGAACGGCCCCGCGGCCCCCCCGCGGACCCCGAGGTGCTCGTCAGACTCGCTGGAGGACGAGGAGAGGAGGACGGAGGGGTCGGCCGCCACGGAGGGGTCAAAGGGCGCGGGGTCGACGGGCGGCGGCGGCTGGACGGCGGGGGGCAGCGTGGGGTCAGCGGGGGGAGGCTGCGGGTCATTTCCCGGATCAACAACAGAGGGATTTGAGGTCGGGTCGACGGGGTCTGAGGGGAGGTCGTGACCCTGCGGCTCCACTGCCCCGAAGACGTCCACGTTCTGAGGAGAGAGAAGCAGACAAGATCACTCACTGCAAAAAAAAATATTATAATAATAATAATTATAGCACTGCATGCTGGGTAATACGGCACCGTACAATTTTGAAAACCTCACACATACATTCAGAACGCACACAAGCACAACACGTACGCGAAGACGCAGGAGTGACACGTGGAATATGGCGGAGTGATTACACAGCGAGCGACGCGCATTCAGAAAGTCAAATTATCGTTCTCTTAAAGGACGCTTCAGCTTCAGCTTCACGATCTGAAACAAATCAGCCAGAGAACATCAATCAAGGCAGCGGGATGATTACGTTTCTAACTGGTTGAAGTGATTGGCACTTGGCACAACACATTGCTACTGAAGCTTCGGTTCTTTACTCACCTACTGACATCTTTGAATGAATGTTTGGGTGTTTTTCTATTTTAGGGTCGAGGCTACTGAGTTGTTGTTTTTTTCTGCTGTGGTTGATAAACCTCTTTGCAACTGTTATGGTTTGCAGATTATATTAAACAAGCAAGAGGCTGGATGAAAGCCTCCCCATGAATATGAATCCCTACATCTTTCAAGAGAAGCAATAAAACAGTGAGGACTGCAGAAGTCTATATGAATACATGTAAACATGCTCTGATGTTTAATTTGTCATTTTACTTTTTGATGCCTTCATGTTTTGACGTATTAATGTCATGTATTTGTTGTAATTGTGTGGTTGTTGTCCTGTTTGGTTGTTTGGTAGCGTGTATTTTCAGGTGGAATCTAAAGGTGAGCATGCTGAACATGCAGGGGAACCTACATTGGCTTCAGTAAAAATAAATCACAGCAATGAATATATTATTTTAATTATATACACTAACTTGTGAATATTATATATTCAATTTCTATGTATGTTCCATTAGAGCAGTGGTTCTCATGTAGTGGGGAGCGCGTTAGACCTTGGGGAACATGCTTTTTTATTTTTTATTTAGATTTTTTTACTGTCCTAGAATAAAGTGCAGTTGCACCTCCACTACATTAGGGGGCAGCAGAGTGTGTGCAGGGAGCATACAGCACAGAGTATGAGTATGAAGTGTAGACACCAAGTGACACCATGAAAACATATTTAACAGGGATGAGAAGACAGGCGGAGAGAGACGGAGATAAAGAGACAAACGAAAGTCTCCCAAAGCTAAGACGAGGAAATATGACGAAGCGTCTGTAGCGCTTGGTTCACTGTGAAAGACCTGTGTGTTACTGAGTCTGAAATGTTGGAGACAAAGACATTAAAGACATTACACCACAATCACTGATAAGACCATTTATGTAGTTTTATTCTTCAGTATCATATGGTTTGACATGGTCAGTCAAAAATGTTTAATTAAGGATTTAATTTTATTTTTTAATTTCAGATCCACTTTAAATCTTTTCTGTTAGTTAATAAAGCTATTCTTTGTTGTAAGTTGGTCCATATTTCTTTCTTTTTTATTCTCTTATACGTTAATAAGGATACAGTGTTATGCAGAGGTACTTATAACAATTTATAGACAAATTATACTATTTATAGTCCATGGGGGGGCAACAAAAATAATTGAGTAGCATTGCATTAGATGATGCTAAATGCAGCTAAATCTTATAAACCTCCTCCTCAAGGTGAAACCCCACATCAACATATATATTTTTCAAAAAAAATCTTTATATTACATGTCAACCGCCCTCAGGCTTTTATCTTTAATAAATTCATTTGTCCTTCATGAATAAAAACCCTCACATTGTTATATATAGAGATTTATATGTTTTGACACACATATGGTGCCTTGCATGTTTGTAATTTGAAATACTTAAAAAAAACTAATAAAATCTATGATCGTAAAAGGTTTCTATATTGCGTCTTGTACCTGTATTTTGAACATCTCACAGGATACGTGAACGTCAGGACTAGTGTTGACGTCTCCGTGCACAGATCCTGCACAGAAACCTGCAGTCTGAGGAGAGAGGAGGATATATTGGATTAAAACCCTTATTTTTTCTGGATACTGGGTCAAAAATACAACAGAAACAATAGTTACGCTTCTTTTCATTTTATTAAATCAATGACTGCAGCTCCAGATTTTGCACCAGCATTACTGTAATTAATAATTGATCCATTTAAGTGTCATATTGTCAGCGCAGTGATCAATATCTGTTATTAATGGAGCAGCTCCAGGCAAGGCCGTCTGATAAATCCTTTTGTTAACGGAAAAAGACGTTTTCACGTTTCAAAGTTACGCTCAAAGTGAAGTGAATTCACGCTGCTTGCGTGGTGAATACCTCTGTGTCTGAGCTGAGCGTCAGCCGCTGGCAGGTTCCTCGTTCTGTCACCCCCTCCGGACACTGTTGGACGGTGTACTCCACAAAGCTGGCCTTCACCGGCGCTGTCTGGAATAGAAGAAAGAAAGAAAAAAAACATAACAAAAGGGGACAAATAAACACACAAACATGCATATACAGGCAGGTACAGGGGTGATTTTGCTGTAATCCTTCTCCTGACCTATAAAGCGCTCAGCGTTCAGGCTCCATCCACCTTAGGGATCTCTTAGTCCCATATCACCCATCCAGAACATTACGCTCCCAACATGCAGCTTATTGGAGGTTCCCAGAATTTCTAGAATTAAAACATGGAGGCAGAGCCTTCAACTATCAGGCTCCTCTCCCGTGGAATCGTCTTCCAGTCTCAGTCCAGGGGGGCAGACACCCTTCCTATATTTAAGAATAGGTTAAATGCAGGTTTATGCTGACGATCCACTATTGTACTTTTAAAATCTGCTGTGTTTTCTGTGTTTTCTCATCCACAGAGCATGCTGCAGTGCAGCCACTGAGGGATCTACGGGTGTTGGAGGGTCTGATGCTGTCCTGGTGAAACCTGGAAGCTGTGATGGATCCTGCTCCTCATCCTCCACTTACACCAACATTCATCACATTTCTGTTTGTCTGTTTGTAATGTCCAATTTTCCCTGTAATGTTTCCACCTGCACACATCATCTGCTGCAGTCTGTCCGTCCTGGAAGAGGGATCCCTCCTCCTAAAGGCGTTTTTAGGGAGTTTTACCTTCTACGATGTGGACAGGGATGTTGTCTTTTGTACAAACTGTAAAGCCCATTGGGAGAAATCTGCGATTTGTAATTCTGGGCTTTACAAATACATTGAATTGAATTGAAATGAATTATTAGCCTGAGTTTATAAACCTGTAGCTACTATGGCTGTTGTATGCAATGAGGTTTACTACACTGAACTTTGGTCCTGTGCAAAAATATTTAGTTTTTTCATTCGCTCACAAACACAAAAGTCGCGGCCAGAAGGTTCCGAGGTGCTTCCAGCCGCCAGACCCGTGCGTCATTATGGTTATTGTGGAGGCGGTAAAACGGCGCTCGGCTGGCGCACACAAGCTCAAAAAAACACACTGAGGTCTGCGTAATTTCACACTAAACACCACGTTCGGCGCATTGTTGTTGCGTAATGAGCCCAGCCCCAGAGCTAAGACTAAATATATACACATTTATATATGGATATATAGTCGTACTTGTGCTGCGGCTCTGGTGATTTTCTTCACCCCGAGCCCCGAGCCCAGCGTGGAACGCCTCTTGTAGGACGCCAGCGTGACCTGAGCGGCGGCCGCGGCCTCCGGGCTGTCCACGGACAGCAGGACGGGGCAGGTCGGACACGTCTGCTGCAGCTTCTCCGGGGGGTCTGCAGAGATGGAACGTTATGGAATTCGATGGCCTCGGTGTTTCTGCACCAAACTAACTGTAGATTCCTGTTACCTGGTACTAGCGTGCAGTCGTAGCTGTACAGGTAGGAGTATCCCTCAGGCGTGTGCAGCACGGTGGTGTTGCAGTTGCCAGAGATTTGCTGAAAAATCAGATCTGTTGTCAGCTTAGTTTGTTTAAAAGTGGTCTCATGAAGACAAAACATGTTCTAACCACTTCCTACGACGATAAAAAAGACAATAAACTCTCCTTTCTATGTGCTAAAGTGCTAAAGTGAACTTCCCTCTTGACTTTAAGATGTAAGTTGAATCTAAATCATTTTCTGGAACTCTGACTAATTAACTCAAACTACTTTGGATAACCCAGTTGGAGTAAGTGGAGGCCCTATAATGTACGATTAAAGTAAAGTATATGGGATAAGGTCAGAAAATGTCATGTGGTGTAACCCTAAAAAAAACTGCAAATTCTGTGTGATTTTTGTTGTAAAAAAAAAAAAAGGTCTAAATTGACTTTTGACTTTCTCATCTCACCAACCACGATTTGTTCACCGACCCATTCGCTAACATGAAAATGTGTTAACCTGAACCCAAAGTGCCCTCCTGGTTGGAAAGAGACACCTAACACGTTCAGGCCGTATAATGTAGGATTTATTTAAAGTATATGGGATGATGTCAAAAATTTGTATTATAAAGTTCCTCAAAAAAAGGTTTTTAATGATAGAAAACATGTATTATGTCAAAAAAATGCAAATTCGGTGTGATTTTTGTTGTAAAAAATTGGTTAAATGGACTTTCAAATGACAAGAAACCAACATGAACAAAAAATGTACATTTCAAGACACCTGATGAACGCCTTAAAAACTGTATTTTAGGCAGTTTTTGACTTTCTCATCTCGCCATTCATGATACATACGCTAAAATTGAAAATGTGTTAACCTAAAATGCCCTTTTGGGTAACAAAAGTTCCCTTCTGGTTGGCAAGACACACTTAATGTGCCTAAATCTACACAATTCTCTTGTTTCTTACAGCAAACTTCCTTAGATAACCCAGTTAGAGTCAGTTAAGGCCGTATAATGTGTCATTTATATGATATAAGTATACGGGACGATGTTTAAAAAGTCATGTGGTGTAACCCTAATACATTGGTATCAGACAGTTTAACTTCCTTAAAAAGGTTTTAGTAAAAATGGCTTAAATGGACTTTCAAATAACAAGAAACCAACATGAACAGAAAAATGTATTTTAGGAAACTTGGTGAACACTTTGAAAACTGTATTTTAGCAGTTTTTGACAACCTTAACGTGCCTGAATCTACATAATTCTCTTAAACTCTGTTTCTTACAGCAAACTACCATAAAGTGTATAAAGTGTGTAATTTATTTAAAGTGTATGGGATGGTGTCAAAAGTGTAATGTGGTAAAGCTATTGGTATCAGATAGTTTATCTTCCTTGGAAGGTTTTTAAAAAATAAAAACATGTATTGGGTGATTTTTGTTGTAAAAATACCTCAGATTACAACCTGAACGACGAAGGCTTTGAAAACTGCATTAACACTATAATAACATTGAAAACGTGTTGACCTAAAGTGCCCCTTTTCCCGTCCTCACCGTTTCCATGAAGGGTCTGACGTCGCAGCGTTTCCATGGTTTCGGGCTGCCTACGTAACACTTGGTCTCCAGGACGTCCAGATCCAGGTAGTACACGTTTCCCGCCGGGCCCTGGAACACGTCACACACAGGTTCGGCGTTTTTAGTTTACGAAGAAAAGCAGCAGCGGGGGGAATATCCCAGGTTTAGATTCATGAGAATTCCTGCGTCAGGCACATTCGTTTGTTCAGTAACCGTGTGGGAGGCCGCCCTGTAAATCCCCGCCGTATTGATTCGAGCGGCGGCGCTGAAAACGAATGTCAACACGTCGAGCAGGTGTATAACGGCGGCCCTCCGAGGTCGGGAAGTTGAAACGAGCCCCCCACCCCCTAAAAAAAAAAAAAAAAAACCCTGATCTATGACAGCTTGAGGTTGATAAAGCCTGTCGCGTAAGCTTTGTCCCCGCGGTGCTGCACCGGGTGACCTGCACTTTATTAACAGTCGCTCCAGTCGTAAAGACCTGCGTTCATGAGGCGTGAAAGGAGATGTCTTCTCGTTTCATGACATAAAATGATGTGCTTCAATTTTAATGTTACATTTATTACAAGGTGCGACGTGCGCGGACGACGCGGCACTCATTTACAAGCAAGTGCATGCAACAAACGTTTATTGGTTTTGGCCTTTTAACGGGAAAACAAGGCTGTTTTTCACGTCTGATTCAGTCCGGTGCTTCCAAATCTGGGGATTTGGGACTAACAGGGAGTCCTTGGAAAGGCAGAGATTAATTTCATTATCATTTCCCCAGAGTGTGAAAGTCAGCACATTGTGACAATGTGAGAGGTTTGCTGATTTTTTTCTTTCGACTAGAGCAGCCATTCATAACAACAAATCTTACGTAACGGGGTCCCACCGGCGTGAAATTTGACCATGACTGGTTAAATCCATCAGGGTGTGACTTTGGTTTATAATCTTTCCAGCTCACTTCCCCTTTGTTAAACACGAACAAATCACTCGCTGACAACAACCTGCAGGCGAGCGCTTCGTCCCTGCACTTACCTGAGCGTGCAGGTGGACGTTCGCCACGCGGTTGAGGGCAAACTTGTAGCCGTCGGCGCGGTCCTCGTTGATGTAGGTGACGGCCAGGCGGGACAGCTTCTCCACGGCTCTGTCGTTACAGGGAACAGGAGCCAGCTCGATGGGGGACAGGCCGAAACCCTCGGCGTGCACGCACAGCGCCCCAAAGCAGAGCTGCAGAAGGAGTAAAGCACGGATTTGGACGGATCTGTCCATGGCGGCGGAGGCACACGCTGCAGCCGAGAGGTGAAGCTGGTTTAAAGTGAGGTTAGTTTTTTTCCCCCCTGTGTTTGCCTTCAGCCTTGGCAGTGACTTTTGGAATCAAAACAGCTCCGGAGATGTTGAAATGGAGCCAGGGACAAAGTTTATTGGATGGCAGGCGGGCGGTTGGGGTTTTTCTTTTTTTGTGAATGAATGTCTCTTTCTTCCCCCTAAAAGGAGGAGCAGCAGTCGGAGTAATTGCCTGCAAACAGAGGGAATTACAAACATGTTATTCACGATACACATATGCATAACACAGGCATTTCTGTTCCCAGGGCATATTTCAGTCTGGATCAAAAGTGTCTATGAAAAATATTTGCATGCTTATGTAAATATGTTCAAACAGAAGGTGCCTTTTTTAAATTATGAGCAACACCAAATGCAAACATAGCAGAAGTGGCTGACTTTTTGCAGCTGTAATATCAGCATCCGGCCACTAGGGGTCACTGTGTGCCTGGTGTGTTGCATACAGGGAATTCTCCTGTGACACGTGGGTCCATGAGGCAGAACTGGGTTAATGATTCACTGATATCCAGTTAATTACTTTCAGCATTAAACTTGTTGTTGTCTCAAAACCCTGAAACCCTCAAACGTGTGATCTCTACTATTGTTTTGCGGGGGAAAATGGAGGGATTAAAACAACGATAATCTCACTGAATCCGTTTCATCATGGTGTGTAAGCAATGGGATTATTTCATTTTTTTTTTCTAGATCAATGTATTATATACAAATGAACAACTTCAGGGGAGTGCATGAGATGCATATTTTATTTTTCACACCTTTTGGAGCAGTCATGACAAGACAAGTTTCACATTTCACCAACAGAGTAATACAGAGTGCCGTACATGAAACATTAAAAGCATTAGGGAAAAAGGGCAAAAAGAAACACATTATAAAAAAAGGGACAAGATGGATTAATGTCTGTGACCGCTGCTGAGGACATATCGAACATTAGCTGGAGGCACAGCTGCAGGGAGAATATGTTGTTGGGTCGGCCGCTTTCATCCAGACGGGAACGGCTCAACATTTACGTGACGGATTGGACGCCGCCGCGTATATTCATGGTCTCCAGGCCCGTGTATCCCGTAATTGTTTTGGTGATCCCTTGACTTTTCCACCAGTGTCTACTGCAACTATCGGATGGATTCCCATGAAACGTGGCGCAGACGTTCATGTTTCCCCTCGGGAAGAATCGGAGCAGTGGTAGCGATCCTTTCCATTAAGCGTCGTCTACCACTGAAAATGTTCGATTTTCCTAACGCTGTTTTCTAATCAAATACCTGCAAAACAAATTAAATTCCCCATCAGCCTCAGCCCATGTGTGTAGTATTTGTAGTACTATTGAACAAATGTTAGCATATTAAATGGTATTTGCTGGGTTTTGTATACTTTCTATTAAATTTTGACTGGGACTAAATCGTATAAAATGAGGGTCTATTGTGTGATTTGTCAGTTCAGGGGTCTTATTTATTTATTTTTTACTGAAAGCCCATATGTGCTCGTAAATGTCTCCCTGAAGACACTTCTACTGCACATTATTACGGCCCTGTAAGGATCCCTCCTTCTGTGTGTTTCAGTAGCTAAACTGAATCTGCAGCTTCCAGAACTCTCATCTATTTCTTGCACTCGACTCACCTGCACTTGCTGTCGTTTCCAGTCTTTACTATTGCAGATGTGCTCGGAATAAACAGGATTTTTGTGCTTGAACGCTCACATTAGCATTTAGTTTGCCACCACCGTGCCCTTTACAGCCTGGGAAAAGCTACTGGCATGGCCCTAGACAAATCAGGTGGCGAAAAGTATATAATTATCAGTCAAAAAATAAACGTGTTATTCGGTTCGGAGGTGTTTTGGTTGAAAGGCTTCTTCTTCTTTTTTAAAGAAAAACCACATTCAAGTGCATTGGGTCCCTTTTGGAAGCATGTGTCCAGGGATAATCATTTAATCCATTTCAAATATTCAATGAAGCTGGTTCAGCTCTCAGCAGAAGCCGGAGGAGGGAGAGAGAGAAAGAGAGAAAGAGAGAGACAGACTCACTCAGCAGAACAAATTCTGCTAATATCAGAAGAAAAAAAGAGCTGCCTCATTGTTGTGTGTGTGTGTGTGTGTGTGTGTGTGTGTTTGCACTAGCGTTTGCCTGCGTGCACATTTGACCGTGCAGAGCCATGCCTGCATGCATCAGTGTTACCGGCAGCCAGTCGTGTTGCAGCAGAGAAAAGCAGAAAGAGTCTGTGGGGGAGAGATAAGAGAACGGGGAGACTGCTCCAAGGACTCGCTTCAACCAGCACAACGCCAGACCCAAGTTAGACAAACCTCCTTTGATGTGAGCACACACAGTAATCTCCCCTTCTGCTCGCCACGGAAAAGATGCCACGCCGTGGCCGTGCCCGGGCCCAGATATACACCACGGGGCCGGTGCCACCGGCGCTCCCCGCTGTTCACTTTGTACGGCGGGGAAAGAAGAAAAAGAGAGGAGCGGCGAAGAGGAAATAATTGGCATGAGAGGAGAATATCAGTGTGACATGGTCTAAATACAATTTAATTGGACGTCACAATGAAACCTTTCAAAAGTGAAAAGTTTTGCTCAGACACTATCTAGATGCTGTTTTATAGTGATCAAACACTGTGTGTGTGTGTGTGTGTGTGTGTGTGTGTGTGTGTGTGTGTGTGTGTGTGTGTCCTCAGCTAATGTTGCACATGTTTTGTGCTCATTTATGAGTGAATGCTGGTTTTAACAGAGTTAAAACAACTGCTTCTATTCTCTTTGTTGGCATGTTCATTTTAAACGTGGCATTTTACATACCATAAATTCTCTAATATAGGCCCAGGCCTTTATTGAAACCAGGCCAAAATTAGAGACAGGCGTCTATTTCTATTTGTGAAAACAGACTATCAGTAGAAAAAAAAAACGCTACCAGTGGATTTTTTTGGTATTTTAACCCATAAAATACTAGGTGCATTTATTGAAAAAGTACAGTTACCTTACCATAATAATGAATAATTTATTGTTCACACTGTCTTCAAGGGTAGAGATATGATAACAAACAAGGGATAGGATAATTTACATTGTGGGATAAAGCTAAGTTTACCTAGCAATAGCTATAATGAATATATCTGCCATGTTAATATAAACTCCACGATTGAAATCACAACATGAAAATGAAGAAATAATCACAGATGGAAGCAAGTAGATGTTGTTGGGAATTAGACAAAAAACTGACTGTAACAATAGGAATTATTATTATTAACATTAGTTCAAATAATAGCCCAGGCCTCTATTAGAAACCATCCTTTATTTACCTGTTGACGGTGAGACCATCCAATATTAGAAGATTTACGGTAGCTGCTTTTACAATGATTTGGGGAATCGCTCCTGCCCAGATTTGCATTTAAGAAAATTTTGATTCATTCAATCAAACTTGAACAGCAGTTACTAAAAAAAACGTATATTCTTGTATATCTACATGGCAGAACAATATGCTTTCTACAGAAGTTGACATGCACTAAAACCAAAAAAACCAATCACTGAGTTAACCTGACACGTTGGATGATTAGTCACACAAAACCTTCCGAGGAAACTGGCTTGCCTTTTCAAAGAGTAATTGGCAAGTGATTGAATGAATCATCAGTCTATCACCATCTATCACAAGACCTCATTTGGTGTTCATGAGAGCATGTGAGATACTGATTGGTCTGCATAACCTGAAGCCTGGCTACACGGACGCTTGTGTGGTACATTATTGCACGATTTTCTCTTTTTTTGCAAATCCAGCTGCTTCGGATGGTAACCTTTAAGAAGGGCTGGGTGAAAAAACCTGTGATTTTTGTGGAGTTCTGACTCCACTGTGTGCACCATGGTCATTTTCAGCTGAGAATTTCAGTGCAGCACGAGCTAAATGAGATACCGAGGACCTTTCCACCTTTCCCCAGAACAAATTTGGGGGAGAAAATACTGGCGGAGAGGAGAAAAAGACACGGTTCCTTTACTGCTCTGCACTGCACTTTAAGGAAAATGAGGCGGATGCCATTTCTCCTCTACGACAACGTTCTACCTGCAATTTTTGTGTCTGGGAATATTTGCTATTTGTCTTTTATCATCACTTTGTCCATCTCTCAAAAAACATGTGCGATTGAATAAAATTACAGGATGACAGCCAGCCTTTGTTTTTTTGCAAATCGTCCAATTCATCTCCATCTCACACGCTTTTATTGACAGACTCGCTTTCATCTCTACTTTTTTTTTTTTCACTCTTCATTCAATGTTTATTTCTGTTTTTCCTTTCTATCACAGGATGCTTCTGGGATTTCTTCCTTATCCTATCGGTCACACTCTTCTTCACAGAGAAGGGAAGACATTAGGACGGAGATAGAGAGCGGGACGAAGGATAATTCTCTCATTTAATTGGTTTCAAACTTTTTCTCCCCTGGAAGGGCTGTTTGCTGCACTGTTGTGGCCTAAAACATGGACACTGATGCTAAACCCATTAAATTTCACTGTAATTGGTCAAGCTACGAGCTCGTGCAAGCAAAGCTTTTACAGCCGATTGGCATTCTCTGCAGCAGTGGGCACAAATGCCATTTTTCTCAGAGAAAGAAGTCAGGCTTAGACTTTTAATTTCCCCCGTTGTGTATGCAGCTTCTTTACAGCGTCTTTAGGAAGTAAATGAGGAACAGGACACACTGGCACCGAAAACACCGTATGAGAAGTTTATGATTTTAATCCTGCAGTCTCGTTAACTGGCGAGACAGAGCAACGCTATTTATCTTTAAGCATAATTATATGCAAATCCTGTCTAAAGTATGATGTTTTGTTTGGGGATTCAGTTTAAAAAATAAAGGAAGATCACATTATACAGGTCTCTTAACAACATATATGGCCCTGATGGCTCTAATGAGCTAAACAGTCTTGTCTGTATACTTTTGCATTCAAAAACATTAGTTCCATTAATAGCCCAGGCCTCTATTAGAAACCAGCCTTTATTTACAGCGAGACTAGCCAATATTAGAGGATTTACGGTAGCTGGATTTACATTGCTTTTTGGAATTGCTGCTGCCAGATTTCACTTTTCCTGGGTTTTATTTAAACTTTTGATATCTTAACAACATATATTTGTAATTTTAAGTTCCAAACATCATCTCATCTATCAAGCCTCTACTCTGTGGTCTGCAGATGAACTGCACGATGATTTTTGTACTTGAATAAAGGCTTGTCCACTTACACATAACAACTGGTCACCTAATATGTCCAATATTCACTGTTGTTTTAGCACTGCCTTGGTTTCTATAAAATCGATAGAAGAGGTAGAAAGCTCCATTATCTGTTGCTTTGCAGCTGGTAATTGGCCTGCTTCGGCGCGGTGAGACTCAACCGGACACGAATCCACTTCAGGCCCCGCACTCACGTCAAGGTTTAAAACCTTTTTATCGCACAAATATGCATTTTAATTCTGCTCGGCGGGGCTCCGCTTGTGCGACGCCGCGGAACAAATGTCATCACGCCTGACACGGAGTGTCCCCGAGCTCACACGCCCCGCACGGCCGGGCGCGAGATACGCATCGCCTGATGAACACGGACACAAAAAAGAAAAATAAAAAATTCAAGAGGCGAGTGCTAAAACAGCGTGAGTCCGGGCTGGCGGAAACATTTCTGAAAGCAGGCAGCGGGCAACTGAATCAGAACCAAATATTTATACGTTTATACACACACCACCTGTTGTGAGAAATAGGTCATGGACACATGATATGGAGCCATAAAGTGACTTTGAGGCTCCATTATAAAAAAAAAAAAAAAAAGCTCTGGTCTGTATTGAATATTTTCTCGGGAGCCAACATCACTACAGCAAACCCAACTCAAATCAAAGATAGTAACTTAATTCATTTATCATATAACAAAAATGCATTAAGGATAAACAGGATTTTTTGACTTTTTTCAAACCTATAAAAATACTAGTCGCATTTATTGAAACAAAGTACAGTTACCATAAAATTATGGTATGCATCCAAAACATTAACAGATATAATAATAATGAATAATTTATTGTTCAGATTATCTTCAAGTGTAGAAATATGGTAACAAACACTTAAAACGTGCAAAGTCAACTGAGGGATAGCGATAATGAAAAAATCTCCTAAAATGTTATAAATTCCATTATACATTTCATCACCACATTAAAAAATGAAGAAATAATCGCAGATGCAAAGGAGCAGTTGTTGTCTGAACAGACTTGTCTGTATACTTTTGCATTCATAAAAATTAGTTAAAATAATAGCCCAGGCCTCTATTAGAAACCAGCCTCAGCGAGACCAGCCAGTATTAGAGGATTTACGGTAGCTGGTTTTACATTGATTTTGGGAATTTCTCCTGAACAGATTTGCAGTAAAGCTAATGGTGATTTATTCAATCAAACATTAACAGCAGTTACTTAAAAAATATTCAATTGGCTGCTGAAACTTTTTTCTTTGTCGATTAACTTTTCACATAAGATGGTGATTCGCTGGTCAACATGACAGGAATTTAGGTTATTTCTCACACAATAATGAGCTAAACATTCTAATCAAAGATAGTAACTCAATAATTTATCACATACCAAAGACGCATTAATGCAGCTTTAATGTTCCTACACAATTAAGAAGAACAACATACTTTCAGGTTGATCGCAAAATTTGGGATAAATTAAAGTGAGCAACAATGAAAGTCAAAACAGATTAAAATCACAGGAAACAGATGAGCTCCCGAGGCCTCACAACAAATGAGGCTTTAAGCACAGTGCATCACCGCAGAGGAAATAGACAGGAACACAGTCATGTCAGAGTATATTATAGAGACATGGAGCTGGAATGATTACACACAGTATGAGAGAGCGGTTCAATCACTGGATGTGATTGAAGTACCGTGTGTGGTTCCCCGAGCCCCGGTTCTTAGTATAATGCAGTACCCACTCCTCATTCCACCTTCTCGGCCAACTCAAAGACATATCGCCAGCAGTCACCTGCTCCCCGCTACCCAGCTGGACATCAGCGCCGCTCCGGCTAGCAAATACGGAATTATTTGGCAATAATATTTTGGTAATTTGGAGACTGGCATCCACCAGTAATTTAGATTTCAGGCATGTTTGTGTGTGCATGGTGAATATGAACAATTTGTACAAATTGTAGTCCACTGGAAGGGACCCGGAGAAGGCAAAATATCACGTCCAGTCCACTGGAATGGATTTAAAAAAAAAACAACCTTTGCTGTGATTTTTTTTTTTGGGTGGGGGCAACCAGTCTGTGGTGTACACTGCAAAAACTGAAATCTTTACAGGTGAAAATAGGCCCAATATTGAGTGGAATTATCCCATCCCATTGGTGATAATTTTGCTTATTACAACATTTTTTTTTTTTTACTGATGTGGGTCAGAAAACCTTTACAGTGCACTATGATAATTGTACCCAGTGTTGGACTAATTGCACCGATTGCACTAATAAGAGGGTCAGTGGCAAATTGTTGCAGGTAAGTAAGAGAATCCAAAACCTTTTAAAATACAGTTTTAAGAAGCATTTACCTGGTCTTTAAAAATGTACATTTTGTGTTCATGTTGGTTTCTTGTCATTTCATGATTTTTGTGACACAAACTAATGATACGGCGTAACCAAGAAAGAATGATAAATTATTATTATTTTTTTTTAATTTAGTATATAAAACTAGTTGATAGAATCTGTTATTTTTTTTAAGCATTTTCAAAATAGTTAAACTATCTGGTACTAAATGGTTCAGGGTTACACATGACATTTTTGACATTGTCCCAAGTTATTTTCACCTGTTAAGATTTCAGAGTGTGTGTGTGTGTGTGTGTGTGTGTGTGTGTGTGTGTGTGTGTGTGTGTGTGTGTGTGTGAGAGAGAGAGAGAGAGACAGAGGGGGGGTTAAAGAGAAGTCACTGAGTCAATGCGTGACCTTGTCTAACCGACTGGGTGTGAAACTCATGACAACTGAAACTTTTTCAGCCCCAAAGCCTATTTATACACCACGCAGGCCTCTTTGAAGTCGGCACTTAAAAGCACCACTAACTCACCCCGGAGGAAGAGACTGGCGCACAGAGGATGCTCTGGATGTCTCAGCCTCGCGTGCGTGCACGTGTGCGCGTGTGTGTGTGCACGTGTGGATACGTGTATGTGTGCACGTGTGGATATGTGTATGTGTGCATGTGTGGATACGTGTATGTGTGCACGTGTGGATATGTGTATGTGTGCATGTGTGGATGCGTGTATGTGTGCACGTGTGGATATGTGTATGTGTGCATGTGTGCAAGCGTGTATATGTGCAAGTGTGTATATGTGTATGTGTGCACGTGTGTATGTGTGCAGTGTATATATGTGTATGTGTGCACGTGTGTAATGTGCATGTGTGCAGTGTGTATGTGTGTATACGTGTAGTGTGTATATGTGTATGTGTATGTGTGTATGTGTGCAGTGTGTAAGTGTATAGTATGTATATGTGTATGTGTGCACGTGTGTATGTGTGCAGTGTATATATGTGTATGTGTGCACGTGTGTAATGTGCATGTGTGCAGTGTGTATGTGTGTATACGTGTAGTGTGTATATGTGTATGTGTATGTGTGTATGTGTGCAGTGTGTAAGTGTATAGTATGTATATGTGTATGTGTGCACGTGTGTATGTGTGCAGTGTATATATGTGTATGTGTGCACGTGTGTAATGTGTATGTGTGCAGTGTATATGTGTGTATACGTGTAGTGTGTATATGTGTATGTGTGCACATGTGTATGTGTGCAGTGTGTATGTGTGCACGTGTGTAATGTGCATGTGTGCACATGTGTATGTGTGTATACGTGTAGTGTGTATATGTGTATGTGTGTACGTGTGTATGTGTGCAGTGTGCACGTGTGTATGTGTATATGTGTGAATGTGTGCATGTGTGCATGTGTGAATGTGTGCATGTGTGTATGTGTGAATGTGTGTATGTGTGCTTACATTTGGAACTGTGAGAGAATGCTTGCATTTGTGTGTGTGTGTGTGTGTTTTTAAACTTTCATATTTTTCCCACTTCAAATCTCTCATTCCTTTCATGTCCATCTGCTCTGATGTCTGTACTTGTGTCTTTTCCGTCAACAAGCCACTGATCTGCAAGTCCACACTCTTATTATTATCGCGCTCGACGCGGCAGACTTGGGAGGCCTTGGCTGCACGCCATCTCAATTGTCTTTTACTTTCTCTTCCTCTGGAGTAATCTTTTAATCTTATGTCTATCCACCTTAGTCTCAGCACAGTCTTTGTGCTGAGACTAAGGCATTTTTTCTCTCTTTAATGCCATCAAATATTTATTCTCCTTTTTTTCCTCTTTTTATTCTATTTTTTGTGACTAGTAGCAGGCGACCGCGGCGCAGAATGCTGTTGCAAGCACAGTAATATTTTGTGACATTTACATTTCAAAACACGCCAATTTCACTCTTCATTATCTCAGGTGGATGTGACACTACAGTGATGCGGCTCCTGCGTGGTTCATGAAAACCTGTTCATATTATGTTCTCTTACCAAATGAAAGTGATATGTTTCACAGTCATTTATTTTCCCTGGAATAAAAAAAACTTCTCTGATTCACGAGGGATTCTTAAAGGGGAGGTATCATCCACATTTCCAGGCCTATGCTTTAGGCCTATTTAGAGTTCAGAAAACTCCTTGATTAGTTTAAACAGGCTGATAACACAGGCCCCCGGTTCTCACTAATAAAACACATTAGTCATCATTGTACATCTTTGAGGCCGTTTGAGTCTGAAATATTGTGATCAGGAAATAGAGGGAACATTTCAAGGTAAATTGCTGAAGATCTGGCTTAAACATGCACTGAGCGTTTAACGTTTGATTACATTAAGCTTGATAACTGTTACTACAGAAGACGGTAGAAAGCAAATATACTATAGAAAAGTAGATAGATTGCATGTACGTGATTTTCTTGTGTTCCATCCATAATGCAATAGTGTCGAGGTTTTTCTGAGGGTCTGTGAACGCGTCTTGGGAGTTTCAGTGTAGTTTATATTTAAGATGCTGCAGCTACTGTGTAGGGAGTCCTGGGAGTTTAAGTTTTAACCACGATAATAATGATATTAAAAAAAAGTCAGGGAGATATACGAGCTGCAGACTGACAGACTAACAGATGCTCATTGCTTAATAAAATATCCAGCATTAACAAAAAAAAAGTATAGAAATACAAGAAAATCACAAAAAGCATGAAATAGCCCAGCAGTCCTCCACGGCCCTCTGTAGTTGAAATGACCAAGTTTGTCACACCCTTAGAGGTCTTCACAGGTTGGGTTGTATTGCTGTGAGTCTCTGGCCTTTGTGCATGCGTGTGTGTGTGTGTGTGTGTGTGTGTGTGTGTGTATGTGTGTGTGTGTGTGTGTGTGTGTGAAAACCCAAGTGCATCAGAGTGGGCCCCGCTGTCAGCTCTGATCAAGTAGTGTGTCACTTTGTTTCTTGAGGCAAAACTGAGCGCATGAACTGTGAAGTGCAGGAAAAAAAGGTTGTGTGTGTGTGTGTGTGTGTGTGTGTTGCTCTCTGCAGCTGTTTGTTAATTGGTAGAGATTCACGCTGCCGCCTCACTTTTGCTCGAGCAGATTCAGAAGTCTGTTACAGACGGGACCAGTGGTTTATTTGCACCTGTAACCACAACCAACCAGACCCTAAAATACACTCCTGCATCACTGTACACCACTGTACACTTATTTTAATCTGCTTTTCTTCTCTTTTTTAATCATTTAACTCCAATCAACGCCTTAAAGATCATGTGGTGAGGATAATAAACAAAGATATAACACTGGCCCCATCACGTGACCTCACTTTCCATCCCAGCGGATTGCTGCTGCTCTGCTGTTTGACAGCTGCTTTGGGTGAAATAAAAAATTCATGTCCCGCCACCACACAGTCTGTCTCTTTGTCAGACTACCGCTCCTCGCTTGGCTTCCCCTGACCAACTATCCGCCTGATTGCACCCCCTCCTCTCTCTCTATCGGATCAGTGTTGCTCACAGCCGGGGAGAGGGGAGGTGTGAAAAGCTCACGCAGGGCGAGCAACCCCGGGATTTTCCGAGCCAAAATCCTCGAAGATTGACTGAAACAAGAAAACCTGTGCCTGCGCATGTGTGTGTGTGTGACTGATTGTGTGTGTGTGTGTGTGACTGATTGTGTGTGTGTGTGTTTCATGTAATTCCACCATCTTTCTCTCCCTTTCTCTATTTCAATCTCTCACACACACAGACACCAAATATAGTAAATCAATACAATATAGAGCCAAAAAAAAAATCCATTTTTGGATGTGTGTGTGTGTGTGTGTGTGTGTGTGTGTGTTCTCCTGTCCTGACAACACAGAAGTGGTCGTCCCGAGTTCGGATGCAACATGAACGAGTTGCTCATTTTTAACACTTCACTCATAGATGTTCCAACACTTAAATTCTGTAGGAGAGGAAATGTGGCCTTTGCCAACGATATTAAGTATTAATGGATAAGAAAAAACACCCACCCAACACACACACACACACACACACACACACACACACACACACACACACACACACACACACACACACACACACACACTTGAGTGGCTCCCAAGAGGAACAGTTCTGCAGCTTTATCAAGCCTGAAATAGGAAGTGGTTTGTGGTATTAAAACGCAGATACGTGACTGCGGAGGGCTGGAGGTGCAGAGAGGAGAAGATGGTCCATCGCCGTAATCCTCCAGTAATTAACCCTGACCTGCACCACACGACTGCTCGCACATCGCCATGCAGGCGCGCTGCACATTGCAGGAAAAGGTAAAAAATGCAAGCAAATACAGCAGCGAGTAGAGCAGGTAAAACCTGTGCCCTTTTCCCCTGACTCAGAGCATCAATCCAATGCTATAAATTAATAAAGATGTGGTGTGCACACGAAACATTGAATTCCTATTTCTTCTATTTTTAGAGATACTGATGCTAACATCATTGAATGTATGAACAAAAAACAGCTGCTAAATTAATGAGAAAGCGAGCCCCAAATGTTGACCTTCTGCACCACGACAGTCGACTCCTTCCTCAACCTTCAATGGATTATTACTCGGTTCTTTATCTTTTGTACTCATTAATAAATTGTAAGATCGTCTGTGCTGATTCGAAGCCACAGAGAAAAAAAAAAAACCTGAATGGCCCAAAATTTGACTCCTGGATCACGGGCTCGCTCTACAATTAAAACAATATGAAACAGAATACAGATTAAATTACTGCTCTTTGCTTCTGTCTTAAGAAAAAAAATAAAAAATTAATGCAACACATTTGGTTTATACTACAAGTATTAGAGAATCATTGAGTACATATCATACATATCACGTCTCATATCTATAACTAATTACCAGGTCAATTCAGCCTCAACTTATGTATGAACTATAGTAGATATATAGTTATATATATATAGGCCGCTTTCATTTTGCAGATTTAGATTTTTTTAAGTCACAAAATTATGAAAATATAGTTTTAAGAAGCATTTGTCAGCTCTTTCAAAATGTATATTTTACAAACTTTGCTCTTCATATCATATGTTATTTTGAAGCCCATTTCAACACACCTGAAAAGCTGTCAATAAAACCAGTGTGAAAACTAGTAAATTTTAACCAGTGGTATATAATTATCTTACCTTTATGTATGAGTATTCTACATTATATTATACTATTAAGGTTACACCACATGTTCTCCACATACGAACACATAGTGTATTCTGGGCCTACTTCACGGTCAATTACAATATACTTAACATGTTGTAATAGGCCTGTAAAATAAAGCTTTACTGCTCTACTAATAAAACCCCACTTGAATCCTGTCTCCACCCCCCCACACAGAAACATCTAAAAGCGAATGCTCACTCACAGGCGGTGAAGGTGCTGGTTGACCAGCAGGTGAAGACGTGGGGGCTGGTGCAGGATTTACGACGCGCTCCCGCCATTATGTTGCTGCATGTATAATTACGTGTGAATAATGGCACCGAACTGTGTGGCTGCCCCCCCCCCCCCACCGAGGGTCCCCCGCGTGGCCGGTCCCGGCGCTCTCACATCTGGCTGCAGCCGGCTTTGAAGTGGCAGGTGTGCCATCTACATGTCACACACACACACACACACACACTTGTAGCATAATTAGGGGACGGGAGCGTGAGATAGACAGAAAGGCCTTTATTGCTGCTCTAAGAACAAAGACCATATTCTGTGTTTTATATTTTTTGTTTCTGGTGGCAGTGGCTGTTTTTGATGCAGCATAATCGGATTCACACCTCTTAAGTTACAGAGGCTTTTTAATGAGGAAAAGAAAAGACAGGCTTAAAACCCACATGTTTGTTAGGCGGAAGTGAGCCGGGGGGGGGGGGGGGGGGGGGGTGGGGGGGGGGGGGGGGGGGGGGGCACCGCTCAGGTGTGAAAGCTCTGATCTAACACGATTTCCCATCAGAATTGCATTTTGCAAAAAGTGCATTGTGAGGCTGAAGCTAAAGAAGGATTTAAAGAAATGTTCCGATTCCTCGTGCAGACATCAGCATTCCTGTCATGTTTTGGGGTTTTTCTCTCCTTCTCTGTGGACGCATACATGCTACCCCCCCCCCCCAAAAAAAAAACTTTATAAGCTCATATGTAGATTTTATTTTTTTCAACAGAGCGTGTGTCATCTTTTAATCCCCACTTGCTTTGCAGGGATGAGGGGAGGCAGACGGCATTTTAATTCCCACATGACCATCACAAACAGTGGTCCTGCATTTGAACCCCACTGGTTCTAGTCAGTTTACAGAGGAATTATCAGCTAAATGTGCTTAAAGTTTCACAGTAAACTTAAAAAAAACTTAGATGCCAGAATGTTTGCTTTTTATGTGATGTGCACTGTAAAAGTTTGCTGAAAATCTGCAGTAATTTATGTGTTAAACACAGTAAAGTTACTGTCAATGAGTATTACAGTAGATTAATGTATATTTTACAATAAATATTCTATATTACTGTAGGGAACCATGGTAGTCAAATAATTACTCTATAAAATACAGTTAATCACCTAATACTGTAACTAAAATCACAGTATTCACTTTTACTCACATTTATTTTACAATGAATCGCCTAATATTTTAAATACATATGAAATCACAATATTTAATTGATTTTTATTGAACAAATACTGTAAATACAACTGAAATTACAGTATTTAACTGATTATAATTGTACTATAGTTACTCAATACTGTAAATACAACTAAAAACACACTATTTAATGGATTTTTATTCAACAAATAATCACCCAATTACGTAAATACAACGGAAATTACTGTATTTAACCAATTCACAATTAATTGCCAAATACTCTAAATGCAACTTAAATCACAGTATTTAATTAATTGATATTGTACAATTAGTCACCCAATATTGTAAATACAACTGAACCTACTGTAATTAACTGATTTATATTTGTATTGTACAATTAATCACCCATAACTGTAATTACAACTAAAATCACATTAAATAGTTTTTTCCATTGTACAATTAATCGCTGAATACTCTAAATGCAACTTAAATCACAGTATTTAATTAATTGATATTGTACAATTAATCACCCAATACTGTAAATACAACTAAAATTACTGTATTTAGCTGATTATTATCGTACAATTAGTCACTTCATCTGTAGATACAACTGAAATTAAACTATTTAACTGATTATTATTGTAAAATTAGTTACCCAGTAGGGCGACACGGTGGAGCAGTGGGTAGCACTGTTGCCTCACAGCAAGAAGGTCGCAGGTTCAAGACCGCCTTGGGGCCTGGGTCTGGGACCTTTCTGTGTGGAGTTTGCATGTTCTCCCCGTGTCTGCGTGGGTTTTCACCGGGTACTCCGGCTTCCTCCCACAATACAAAACATGCTCAGGTTAATTGGCAAATCTAAATTGCCCATAGGTGTGAGTGTGTGTGTGAATGGTGTGTGAATGGTGTGTGTGCCCCACGATTGGCTGGCGACCATCTGGGGTGTATCCCCCTGCCTCTCGCCATAAATGCGCTGGGATAGGCTCCAGCAGACCCCTGCGACCCTGAAAAGGAATAAGCGGGATAGAAAATGGATGGATGGATGGATAGTTACCCAGTACTGTAAATACAACTAAAAACACACTATTTATAGACTTTTATTCAACAAATAATCACCCAATACTGTAAATACAACTGAAATTACTGTATTTAACCAATTTCAATTTGTATTGTACAATTAATCACCCAAAACTGTAATTACAACTAAAATCGCATTATTTTATTGTTTTTTACCTTGTACAATTACTCTAAATACTTAATACTAAATACACCAAATACTCTAAATGCAACTTAAATCACAGTATTTAATTAATGGATATTGTACAATTAATCACCCAGTACTGTAAATACAACTAAAACACACTATTTAATGGGTTTTTATTCAACAAATAATCACCCAATACTGTAAATACAACTGAAATTACTGTATTTAACCATTTTGAATTTGTATTGTACAACTAATAATCCCAAAACTGTAATTACAACTAAAATCACATTATTTTATTAGTTTTCCCATTGTACAAATAATCGCCAAATCCTCTAAATGCAACTTAAATACACAGTATTTACAGTATTTAATTAATGGATATTGTACAATTAATCACCCAGTACTGTAAATACAACTCAAATTACTGTATTTAACCGATTTCAATTTGTATTGTACAATAAATCCCCCTTAACTGTAATTACAACTAAAATCACGTTATTATATTGTACAATTAATCATCCAATACTTTAAATACAACTGAAATCACAGTATTTAACTGATTATTATCGTACAATTAGTCAACATATATTGTAAATACAACTAAAAACACACTATTTATAATTGATTCTTATTGAACAAATAATCACCAAATACTGTACATACAACTGAAATTACTGTATTTAACCAATTTCAATATGTATTGTACAATTAATCACCCCAAACAACTAAATTAATTAGTAATTACAAATAAAATCATATTATTGTATTGTTTTTTTCATTGTGCAAATAATCGCCAAATCCTCTAAATGCAACTTAAATCACAGAATTTAATTAATGGATATTGTACAATTAATCACGCGATACTGAAAATACAACTAAAAACACAGTACTACTGTAAAAATTAATTACGGTAATTTTTGGATAAATGCAGTTAGTTACTGTAAAGTTTTACAGTATGGCTCAGTATGTCGTTGTGTGAAATGTGTCTTATATATAAATATATATAACAATTATATATTAATAAATCACTGGGAACAGTAAAGATTTCATCTTTATCTAAGACACGGTTTCATTTTTTGGTCTGCCCAGTCTTTCCATGCTTCGCTGTAGTAGATCAATAGTAACAAAAACAGGAAAGTTTACACTAAAACGACAGATTTATCACACGCCTTAAAAGTAAATGTAGTGTTGCGCTCTCTGTGCGATACAGGGGACGTAGCTGTTGGTTTTTCCTATTGATTTTTAGCTTCTTTTATCGGCGTGAACGGCGCCGCGCGGTCTCCCTCTTGTTTTATGAAGCAGGAAGCTGCTCAGATCCTCCTCGGTTTTTTAGCCGTTTCCACGAAGCAGAACGAAAACATTTGGCGACTGGGCCGCTGCGCTCCAAGCTGCCGGAACACTGCAGAGATTCTCAGAAGAGCTGCAAATATTGATGCTTCTGGTGCGGCTGGTAGCACTCACACAACGTCACATTCAACGCAGAGCAGCATGAGCGTTTCACTGCTATTCACTTTGATTTATTTGATTCTTGAATTTCAGTGTAAATTAATTCATGTATTTTTTGCATGTATTATCTTGTGTTATCTAAACCACTATCCTTATTGTTATTAATAAAAAATTAATTATCATTAATTGCACTTATTATTATAATAATACTTTGCTTCCTGGTTGTTTAGATGTGCATTAGTCCACTTCTAACATCTCATGTTTTATTAATTATGTGTTGAACTACATTTGATTCCTTTAAAAATTGCTATAGGAATGATTGATTGATTGGTTGGTTGGTTGGTTGGTTGATTGATTGATTGATGTTTAGTGCAGCCCTGATCCTGAATAAACACACAGCACATTCAAAAAAGCAAAAACCAGCGAGTCTGGTTTAAAAATAACCTCAGCCTAATTAGTTTTCTGCTTTGCTTTGTGTGTGTGTGTGTGTGTGTGTGTGTGTGTGTGTGTGTGTGTGTGTGTGTGTGTGTGTGTGTGTGAGGGCAGGATGGGGCTGCAGTGACAGAGTAATTAAGAGAAACAAGTCTTTGATCTTAATGAGGTTTTTCTTCACTCGTCAGCGAGTGAGAGGAAGTGTATACATGTGAAACTGTGTGTGTGTGTATGTGTGTGTGTGTGTGCGTGTGTGTGCGCATTTCCCCCAAAAATAACCCCTCCTGAAATGAATAGTAAACTTCAATGCAAAACAGCGGCTCTGGTGACTCGCTGCCTTCCACTTCTTTGAAAAATAATACATTGAAAAAAATAAATAGATTTAGGTCAATCTTGAGAAAAAAAAAAAACTTCCTTCCATTAGTTTCCTCCTAACTTGGCGGACTAATTGACTGGAAGATCATGTGACCGGCGAGCAGCGGCAGCAGCCTGATGCACATAAACAACACGGACGGCGTGCAGACATCATTACGCACCGCGGCCTCTGCTGAATCAAAGCAGCTTTCACACAGGAGCCGGTAGCTGAGTGGGAGTTTGCTCCCAGGGTTACCCAGATGAACAAAAAAAACTATAAATATGGCTTTATGTGGTTTTTTGTTAGAAAATTACAGAGCTCCGCTGAACTACACGTTGCTCACCGGTGTTTTTTTTTAAGAGAGGCGACGCTATCAAACAGAAACACGAGGCTTGAAAGGAAAGAATACAACAAAATCACGATGAATATATATATCCACAGAAAGTGTCTGATTCATTACATAGTCTATGAGTCATTGAATGCTTGAATCCAAACAGCTTCAACAAAATGTTACTGTCAGCATTAAAACTCTGTATTTTCTGATTTCTTTAACGAGATGAATGTTGAAACAAGGAGATACGAGAAAGCAGAGAGTCGAATAATTGGTGTTTTCAGTTTGTTTTTTTGGGGTAAAATCAAAGTCTAAATACTGGAGTAACACTTGAAATAAGCTGTCTGTCCTGTTTTTATGACTAGAAACTTCTCGTTAAGTCTCCATTAATTAATTAATTAAAAGCATGTATAATTTAACCTACATTTTCTTTGCATGTGAGACAAGTAAAATATTTGGTTTAGTTGTCTAATGAAGATTAGGACACAGAAAATAGGTAAAAGTTTCAAATAGATTGGATTCAATATGTAGGAGTTAAACTATTACCTTGACTGGATCTATGTAATTCATTTTAGTACCAAAATTAAGAAGTTGAAGTAAATCCAAAATAATAGTAGAAAATATAATAAGTAGAATCAACTTAAAATAGATAGATATTCATTCCGCGCAACCACTTGACAAAATCAAATTATGCAATTTTAACATTTCAGGGTAGAATTTATAGAATTTATAAGTTTAAAAATCAGTTTAAAATATATAAGTTAAATCCACTTAAAATATATTCATATATGTAGAGAGAGAGATGCAATCAGGGATGTGCATAAGGGACTTTAAATCCCATTTCAGTTCATTTCAGTTCGTTCATTTTAAATTATATGCATTACATTGAACACACACACATTAAAATATCTTTAATGTGTGTGTGTGTGTGTGTATACAGTGGTGTAAAAAAAGTGTTTTTGTTTTTGATTACTTATTTTGAAATCTTTGAGAATTTTCGTATTTGCTTGATGATCTGGGGTGGGATCAGTGGCGCCACCTGAGAAGCTGGAGAGAGGAGGTGGTCCTAGCCGACAGACGGTGGTACACGAGCGGGGGGCGGTGGCAAAGTGTCGCTGGGAGTGTCGGCGGGAGTATCGATAGAGTGTTGACGGAGTTGTCGATGGGAGCGAATTGTCGACGGGATCGAGTTGTCGACGGGATCGAGTTGTCGACGGGATCGAGTTGTCGACGGGATCGAGTTGTCGAAGGGGGCGAGTTGTCGACGGGAGTAGTCGCTGGGAGCGAATTGTCGACAAGAGCTAGTTGTCGACGGGATCGAGTTGTCGAAGGGAGCGAGTTGTCGGCGGGAGTAGTCGCTGGGAGCGAATTGTCGACAGGAGCGAGTTGTCGAAGGGATCGAGTTGTCGAAGGGGGCGAGTTGTCGACGGGAGTAGTCGCTGGGAGCGAATTGTCGACAAGAGCTAGTTGTCGACGGGATCGAGTTGTCGAAGGGAGCGAGTTGTAGGCGGGAGTAGTCGCTGGGAGCGAATTGTCGAAGGGATCGAGTTGTCGAAGGGATCGAGTTGTCGAAGGGGGCGAGTTGTCGACGGGAGTAGTCGCTGGGAGCGAATTGTCGACAAGAGCTAGTTGTCGACGGGATCGAGTTGTCGAAGGGAGCGAGTTGTCGGCGGGAGTAGTCGCTGGGAGCGAATTGTCGACAGTAGCGAGTTGTCGAAGGGATCGAGTTGTCGAAGGGGGCGAGTTGTCGATGGGAGTAGTCGCTGGGAGCCAATTGTCGACAGGAGCGAGTTGTCGAAGGGATTGAGTTGTCGAAGGGGGTGAGTTGTCGATGGGAGTAGTCGCTGGGAGCGAATTGTCGACAAGAGCTAGTTGTCGACGGGATCGAGTTGTCGAAGGGAGCGAGTTGTCGGTGGGAGTGAGTTGCCGACGGAACGCAGCAGGACAATGGCGGGGCTACGACCGGAGACCGAGTGTGGTCGCGTGGGCCCCGGGATGGACACCAACCACGGTCGCGAATTTTTGTCTTGCCACCCAGTTGACGAGACTCCAGAAGGAGAGGAACGTGTGAGAAGGTGATGACCCCTCCCCTTCTCACCTGTTTATAAGGGGGGGAACTGACTGACAGAAGGAGAGTTTCCCCCAGACATGTTTGCAGGTGACACACAGGGAACGCGCCATGTGAGACTGGCTGTTTTGGTCCACCTGCTGAGAGGTGGATTGTACCTGCTAGTTGTGTGTTTTGTACCACCTTGTACAGCCTTGTTTTGGTAAAACTGAGTTCCACTTCTTCTGGTTGCCCTGATCCCTTTTTGTTGGGAGGCCACACTGGTCGCTCACAGTGACACAAACACTTTTTCACACAACTGTATATAAATTTATTTATAATTATTATATTTTAATTGCTACTTTTATTCATTTATTTTTTTTTTTATTTTTGGTGTGATGGCTTTTATATATGTCCACACACACAAGAGATACTGGATATTTTGTTGATGTATTGTATTAACAGAAAATATCAGTCTGACCACGAGATTTATTTCAAATGGAGTTTGCCCAGTTTCTAGATGTTAAAATGTCTGCTTCTAATTTAATTTAATTTGATTTATTGGTTGTTTTTTTGGCAGGGACAGCACGTAATTAAAAGTAATTGCAGCAGAGTCAGCCAGCAGGTAATTTACATCTGTTTCTCTGAGCACTTTTAGGATCCATGTTGGATAAAAGCTGTTGTTGACCTCATGAATAGGAAAAAAAAGGAATTAAGAAAAGCAATCACTGCAGGATACAGAAGCTCAGAATCACACGCTTATCATCAGAAAATAGTTAAAAGTTTGCTTTAGTCAGACTGGAAATGGTTTTGAACCGGTGAAGAACTTGATGAATCCTAATGAGACTACGAGACTTTTCCTCTGCAGAAAATGTCACCGAGTAAATGAACAAAAGTTTCTCGCCTTCTTTAAAAAAATAAATAAAAAAACAGATCTATTTCAGAAGGGAGCAAGACAAACAGAAACAGACGATGGACGTGTTAATCAAACGGAAGCGTTTGGTCTGACGGCTTCAGGCGGTTTTCTCGTTACCCAACAGGCATTTGGCGTTTAGTCATTTCAACATTGAGTCAGTAGCCGCTATAAATACACCCAAACAGGAAGTCCTGTGGCACGTTCACAACATTACAAACACATAGATGAATAAAACTCTGATTAAGAATGATAAAAAACAGGTATAGGTAACATTAAGTTAGTGTAAAACAGCATATACATTTTACTGTGAATGTGTGTCACTTTTAAATCTTTCAGATCATCAAACAAATACAAAATTTTTCAAAGATTTCAAAATAAGACATCAAAAAGGGAGAACACCACTGTACACACACACACACACACACACACACACACACACACATAATTAAAGACATTTTTTACTGTCTGTGTGCGAGTTAGCATTTAAAGAAATGCATATAATTTAAAATACAAAAAAAACATTATTTTTGACAGAAATGTGATTTCAAATTATGCACATATCTTACAATAATTGCGTATAAAAAAATCTCTTATTCTAGATATATATTTTAAGTGGATTCAACTTACACTTTTTAAAGTGATTGTATGTATATGTTTTTCCAGCATTTGTAGAATAAAAATTTTTGAGTAAAATTTACTTTAATTTTAATAGCGATCTCCACTTAAATACATTGGAGGATGGAGTTACTTCTTATTATTTTTGGTATTAAAATAATTTATGTAAATTCCCCTAATGTAATACTTTAACTCCTACATATTTAAGTTGAATCCAATGTAATCAATATAATTTTTTACCTATTTTCTGTTTTCTAATCTTCAATAAGTTTTCACATCCAGACGATGAACTAAACCAAATATTTTACTTGTCTGCACATGCGCATAATATAGAAAATTAGATTGTACGTGCTTTTAATGAATTAAATTAGCTTGTTTTAAAGAAGGGCAGTACATTTTAGAATTAATTAAATAACTCAAGAGAAAGTATAATTCAAAAACACGTTAAAATCTATTAAATAAAGCAGGTAAAAACAGGTGTTAATGAGTAAACGAACTTGGCTGAATCAACAGGCTGATTTGATTGATTGATTGCAACCATTCAAAGCATCCGGATTTTCTAGGACTTTCCTTTCTTTTTTCTTTTTTTTTCGAAAGATGCAGGAATAAAATGATGCGAGCAGAAGGGCTGCATCAATCATTGAGGTCAATCTTGGAGAACAACTCTAGCATCATCGAAGATTTTTCTCATTTCCTTTGCTCATCTGTGGCTCAGGAGTCCACGCAGGGAAGGGCACATCCACGCTGCGCTGGTCCAAACCTGCTCTTTTCATTTTCACCAATCAGAACCTAAATGAAAGAAGAGTGAATAACATGTTGTGTGAAATGCTTTGAGTGGTCAGAAAGCTGGAAAAGGCCGGAGCTGGTGAACATAATGAGCATTTACAGTAGAGCTAGATGGAAGTTGTGTGTCCACCTTTACTAAAGATGCAATACAAAAAAAACCCCAAAAAATAATATGTTAATTAGCTGGAATCTGCAACCTCACCATTGCAAAATATGCACTTGTACCTTCAACAAAACCTTTTTTTTAAAGCTTGGAAAAGCATAATTTTATTTTTAATATAACTGCTAATGCAACCTTATAAAATAGATGTGCTTTTATTTTCTTAACAGCCCTCCCCTTTGTGTTACTAGTGACTATTACTAAATTACACACTATTTGTAATAGAATGCCTTGTGGTTCTTCTTTTAATAATGACATTTTTATTTAAGAAGGAATATTTTATGAACCTTGTAAAAAATACTGTAGAATATGTGTATTTTTATATACTGTATATCTATATCTATATCTATACACACACATTAATGTTGTTGAACATAGCTCAGAGCCATATTTTATATATTTTGCCACACAGTTATATATATTTTTCTACTTTTCATGGCCATGCAGGTTAAATGTGCATCTCTACACTGCAGCATAAAACAGACTTATAAAATATAGAAAGGAATATCTTGGGGTGTTTTTATGAACCTTGCAAATAAATACTGCAGAATATTAAGTTTATACATATCTGCAAATATATACCGATATGTATATATATGCAGAATATTAATGTGTTCTTGACTATGTTCATATATGTAATATATGAACATAGTTGGGAGGGAAGTTGGTCATATTTTATATATTTTTCCACACATTTATGTATATTTATCGTCTTTTCGTGGCCATGCAGGTTAATTTCGCATCTCTACGCTGCAGCACAAAATAGACATAAATGACACACTAAATGGGCCTATTTGTAGTAGTACAACGCCTTGTGTGTGTGTTTTTTTAATATTGACACTTATAAAATATAGAAAGGAATATCTTGAGGTGTTTTTATGAACCTTGCAATAAATACTGCAGAATATTAAGTATATACATATCTGTATATCTCTATGTGGATATACAGATATGTATATATGCAGAATATTAAGTGTGTATATACATATATGTCAGATTTATATACATATATGAACCTAGTTGAGAGAGAAGTTGGTCATATATTTTATATATTTTTCCACACATATATGTATATTTTTGTACTTTTCGTGGACATGCAGGTTAATTTCGCACAAAATATACATAAATGACACGCTAAATGGGCCTATTTGTAGTAGTAGAACACCTTGTGTGTTTTTTTTAAATAATGACACTTTATTATAAAGTATATAAATAATATAAGTAATATCTTGGGGTGTTTTTATGAAACTTGCAAACAAATACTGCAGAATATTTAGTGTGCATATACATATCAGTATATATGTACATATATATATGTGTACACACAATACTGGTGTTGAACATAGCTGCTGAGGGAAGTTGATCATATATTTGACATATTATTCCACACATTTATGTACATTTTTGTACTATTCGTGGCCATGCAGGTTTATTTCCCATCTCTCTGACTGCAGTAGCCAATTTCTCCTCTGGTTAACCTGCTGGGATGAAAACCTGTATGTACACCCCCCCCCCCACCCCCCCTCAGCCAATCCACTCCTCTGATCTGTCTCTGCTTTTAAACCTTACACCGACTGGAACAGAAATCCCCGCTAACCCCTGCCTCTCTCAGGTGCAACACGTTGGAAAATCTCACGGCGCCGTCCCGGGCAGTCTGCTGGCGAGGTAATGTCATTTTTAAACGACTACCACATACTCCCTGTGCTGCACACCCAGCTGCTGCGAAACACAGTATATCAGGAGATTATCCCCCGGCGTACGCTGAATCCTTATCTTAACGTTGCAGTTGGGATTATTTCGCTTGTTGTTTTGGAGGCAGCGGCAGGAGGGCAGCCGTCGAATTAAAAATGATAGACTGGACACCTACTGGAGCTCTATATCATCAGATTCCCCTTCAGTATACACAAGTTGGCCGCAATAACTTTTGGCAAATATTTTTAGGGGAGGTCAGATTTATGTCTTCGGTCGTCAGAACACATGACTCAGAGAATTGGCAAACACGACGAGCAGTGGAGTGCGGAGCCAAGAAATGCCTCGGCTGTGACGGCACTTCAGGTGCCACATGTGACACACAAACACACACACACAACACACTTCGTGGCAATAGCTTGATTTCCGCCAAACACACACTAAATCAGCTTGCATTCAAATGACTGGTAGAACGGTTGCTATCCAATATGTGTAATGTGCCCCGGAGAATTAGTGGATTTTTTTTTTAGCTGTTGCATGCACATGTGCATTCCTATGTGTGTGTGTGTATATGTGTGTGTGGGTGTGTGGGCATGTGTTGCAAAGAGGGGATGCTTGACTCCCAATAGATGTCATTATTTTCCACTTGCAGCCTCTCATCTCAGCATGACTGCGGAGGTATTTTTATTATTCTATCTGTGTTACTCGTGTGCGTGTGTGTGTGTGTGTGTGTGTGTGCGTGCACACATGAATGAGTGTGTGGTGCACAGGCAGAGGGAGAGAGGCATGTGTGTATCTGTGCCTATTTGTGTGTGTGTGTGTGTGTGTGTGTGTGTGTGTTCCTCTCTCTCAAAGTTCCAAAGACTCTTTCTGGTATATTGTTGTTAGCAGAGAAGTGCAGAATACCTAGATTCCTACTGTGAGTTAAACCTGTATTGCCAAAAATAATACAAAAAATATACACACATATATGTATATATATGTGTGTATATACATATATATACACACACTCTACAGTATTTAAATACAAGGTTTTGCTCCTACCTCACAAGATAATATTTTTTTTTAAATATTAAAGTTGCATTCTTAAAGGAAAACTGCAAGGCTTTCTATTGCAAATAGGTCCATTTACTAAAAATAGCAAACGGTAATGTTATATCACAAAGAGGATGGCTTTTTTTTGTCTATTCATAGAAGATTATAGTAGTAATTAGATTAAATGCACAATGTAAAAGGCTGATTATACAAACTTGTATTTTAAAGGTACAGTGTGTATTTTGTGGGGACCTCTAGTGGTAAGTTTGCATTTTGCAGCTGATCAACAAATAATTACAGTGGTTGTGAAAACTAATAAATGCCACAAAAAGGACCAATTGAAATTATACAAATAAAATTGAATGCATATTCTTTTCCATTTGTTTGTTTTTCTCTCTCTATGTTACACATTTTCCCACTAAAACTCCTGCAACATGGAGGCTACAGTGCACCGAGTGTCACAGTGTGAAAGGGAATCGGTGCAAGTCCCCGGCAGAGATACAATCTCTCATCTCCTTCAGGAGCAAGCTCTGAATTAACTCCTGGATGTGGCATGGCTGCCTATGAGGCCAGCAGGCACCCGGGGGGGGGGGGGGGGGCGATGTGTTGGGGATTCGCCCTGAGAGGAGGGAGATGACACGATCAATTACATCAGCAAAAAGACAAAAAACTTGCTTGGAGGTGTTAAAAAAGTACTTTTTGTGGGAGCCTCACCTGGATAAAAAGCAGCCAAGCGGCGATTCCAAAGCTGTCAGCACCGCAGACAGAACCCTGCTTACTGCACCGTGACCTGGGCCTCCAGTTCTGACCCGTTACAAATTAAAGGGATATTAAACTAAATTATGACTATGAAAGTCTCCATCAGAACCAGAACAGGGGAGGATTTGAGGAATCATGCTCAGTGAGTAAATGTTTTGAATTGCAATAATTGACTGAATATGGAATAATTCATTATTAATCACCTTGTTGAAATTGCACTTTTTTTCCTCAAGTCAGCTCGTCTGTTTTGTAAATTGAAGCTTATTTTAATGGTATTAACCGGAATAAATTTGTTATTTATATGTACATTTCTACTGATCCAGGCCACTTTAAAATTAAATTGCACCATATGTGGTCCATGAAGTTAAAAAAATACAATATATTAAGTTGCTACCTGACTTACTGTACTTTTAACTATAGATTATATGATCAACATAGTCAACGTGACGAAAGCTGTTCATTTGTTGACCCTTAAGTTTTGTTTTATTCCCCTATTCTTCCATTAGATGGGTCAAAAATGTAAGGCTGGGGATGATTTGATGAATCACGTTCAATGAGTAAATGTTTTGAGCTGCAATGCATTTAAAAACTATAGAACTGACCGAATACGGAATAATCCATTAATAATCACGTTGTTGAAATTGCACATTTTTCCTTAAGTCGGCTTGTCTGTTTTGTAAATTGAACTTATTTAAATTGTATTAATCGTGATTTGCAGGCATTGTTGATTAACTTTAAAATTAAATTGCACCATATGTGGTCCATAAAGTTAAACAAATACAAAAAAATATTTAGTCATTTTTCAATCTTTAATCTTGCTTCCTGATGTAGACAGAAAGTACTTACTGTGTTTCAACTATAGATTATATGATCAAAATAGTCAATATGATGAAACCTGTTGATTTGTTGACCCTTAAGTTTAATATTTCTGGCTGACACTGTTTTATTCCCCCATTCTTCCATAAGATGGGTCAAAAATGACCCCAAAACAATTCTTATGGAATCTATTAACAGATGAATCTTTATTCCTGTTTGGCATTTTAACATGGTGAATTTGCAGATATTGTTATTTATACGTACATTTCTACTGATCCAGCCCACTTTGAATTTCAATTGCACCATATGTGGTCCATGAAGTTAAAAAATATGAAAAAATATTTAGTTGATTGCAATCTTCAATCTTGCTTCCTGATGTAGTCAAGAAGTACTTATAGTACTTTTAACTATAAATTCAACATAGTCAACATGATGAAAGCTGTTGTTTGTTTGTTTGACCCCAAACAATTCCTGTGGAGTCTTCTATGAACCGATGAATCTTTATTCCTGTTGGGCGTTTTAACATGGTGGTCTATAGGGGCTGAATCTTAGAGGTTGTCAGTTCTAATCTCACATTCAGCCTGGATCACAGCCGGGACGAGTTGAGTGGATTTAATCCACCGCTGCCTCGTTCAAAGGGGCTTTCTGAGAAATGTCTCCAAGTTAAATAAGATTTGAGTTAGCGTGATATCCATCTACACACTGTCAGTTACAGGTTTACAGTACATACAGGGGGAGTTTCAGGAAGCACAAAGCAGGAATAAACCAAACAACTTTACGACTGAGAACATTTACAGCATCATCACGTTTGGTTGCTAACACACAAACTATGAAATAAGAAACCACACATTTCATACTGCTTTGCTCTGACCTCTTCTCTAATATGGCTGAAACCTGGTGGAACACAAGCCGTTTAGAAATGGCTCTGGTTGTGATGTCACAACAGGAGTGGAAGTGACATCACCGACTGTGCTGGGCATGCAGACTTTTTAAAAAGTCATGGAAGTGGAAAAAAAAGAGCAAATACAGTGTATAGTGTGTCTTCACCACTGAAGAGGGCACTTTAGCACATATTTTGGCTCCCAAGATGGCACTTTAACATGCAAATTAACTTGTTAGTACATGTTTTTGCATTTAGAGGGCACTTGAGCATGCATTTTGGCTCCTAAAGGGCACTTTTACATTCTTTTTACCATGCACTTTGCCAGAAGGGCGTAACAACTCGCTCACCACAGAGTGGGTGTTTCATGTGTGAGAGGACTACAGGTCTAACTTGGTTCTTTTGGCTCATAAAAGCTTGTGAATTTGCATGAATTGACCACAGAAATTAACACCTCAAACTCAGAGAAAATGGCTAAATAAGACCCTTTAATGTTAAAATTGAACATTTAGCAGCCATTTTTATTTTACCCACACATGCCTGGAAGAAACTGCTCTAACTCTCCATTAAGGCTTTACACTTGTGTTTGCTTCTGCCTTTGATTAGATTCAATTTAAACTGATCCCGTTCTGCACAGCAATTCAATGGTTTATTTAGTCATAGCATTTAGTACTGGTAGAGCAAATACAGTGTATAGTGTGTCTTCGCCCCTGAAGAGAGCACTCTGCATGTTCATGAGCAAGTGTTTTGTCTCCTAAAGGACACTTTAACAAGCTCCTCCAGCCTTTGTTGTTCGGCTGCTTGGTTTTTTATGATGAGCACATGTACTTAAAATATGCTGTTTTTTTTTTAACCAACTGATGAGGATGCAGACATGTTTGCAGCAATGGACTGATTGCATCAATTGTCACTTCAGCTGGAAAAAATTGACAAACTCTAGGGCTACAAATGAGAAGCTGCTTTCGTCTATCTGCAATCAAGGGCTAATTAAATGAGTTTAAACTGGTTAATCTGGCCGTGGCATGTTAAGGTAGCGGCTGGCATGAACAATCAATTCCCATAATAGTTCAGCAAACCACTTTTAAATACATTATTTGATAAATCAGCGGGGACTTTTCGAAGTAATATTCATGTTGTTTTCTAAATGGCCTCTTGTTCTTCACACCAACTAAATCAACATGCGCACCAAACAATTACGGCCTCCATCAATTTGATTATGTTTCTTAGTTTAATATGCCGGGCTCCTGCACACACACACACACACACACACACACACACATTAACCACTGCAGAAATAATCAGCCGTCACCAGAAATATATGTGGATTTGTGGAGGATTTATGGCAGTCATTTAGAGGGAGGTTTACAGTTGCAGGAGCTGGGGAGGAAAAGCACGGCTGATGAAAAATAGTCTGTCAATCCGTCTGCCCTGGGTAGGATCTCAAACCCCCGAATCTGACGGTAAGAATGAAATATTATGTGAAGTGTGAAATACCCCCCCCTCTCTCTCGTCTTCTCTTTTGTCTCTCGTTCTACCTTTCCCTGCACTCACTCCTCTCTCTTCATCCCGTCGCCCTCACAGCTTCTCTTTGTCTCTCTCGCCGCTGCAGGAAGTTACTCAGCATCAAATTGGTCACAGTTTTCACAAAGAAGAAGAAGGAGGAGGAGGAGGGAGAAAAGGGCTGTGCTGGTTTCCTAATGACTAAGAAATATGTTCTCAATTTTCGAGCAGATAAAGAGTGACGTGAAAATAATAACTTCTAAATCTTGAGACAATTGGGATTGGAGGATTGTGTGATTCCACTCGGCCAAACGCCGCCGGAGAGCGTTATAAAAACTGATGAAAACTGCAAAATCTCATCTACATATGGAAGCGTTTTTATTTTTCTAATGGAACGATCTCGGTGCCTTCCAAATATTTATTAAAGCTGTGATCGGTGCAGAACCTCATTTATATGATTTGAGTTCAAGTGAAATTAAAGTAAAAACTCTGAGTTCTATTTCACATATCATATGAATACGATTTAGGATTTTTAACAATATACACGCGTTGATCACAGGCAAGTATGAAGCATGATGTTTCAAAGCAACCAAAATGATCAGAATAAGATGCATGTAATCAGATGAGTTGACCATTTTTAGCTTAGCATGTCCCCATGCTAACGTGCTAATAAGGTGCGAACACAGACTACAGCGGAGGGCGATGGGAATTTTTAAGATTCAGGTTCAGGGCCCGACTTTATTCCTCCCAGGGGGGCCGTTTTGGTTTCACAGCCTGCCCACTTTCACGGGAAGGAAAATCAAGTTAAATAAATTCCGCCTCGCCGCGGCGTTAACACATCCGAACGCTAAAATCAGCACGTCAATAACCACAGGTTAACATATAGCATGAGAATAAAAAGCAGCAGGCGACGCACTCTGGAAGCCTCAGGTCGCCACTTATGGGCTTACGCGAGGAGCCAGTGATAACAACAATAAAGCACTTACAGCACTTAAGGAAAACAACAAAAAAAAAAGCAAACGCATGCAGTCTGCACAGTTTACAGGGACTGGCTTACAGATTTCTACTATAGCATTTAGCCGCCTCCTGGGGGATGAAAGCGTTTAAGTAGCTGTATATTTTATCCAAAGAAATGTCACGTCAGTTTTATTTGCAGGGTCTCAGCTGCTTGTGTGGGATTATACATTATGTATATTACTTGCACATTGTGTGACATGTGTAAAGCGCTGAATAAAATACTAATACCAAATGCTATGACTAAATAAAACCTTTGATTTTCAGAGCAGACTGGGATCTGAATAATCAGTTTAAATTGAATCTAATCAAAGGCAGAAGCAAACACAAGTGTCGAGCCTTAATGGAGAGTTAGAGCAGTTTCTTCCAGGCATGTGTGGAGAAAATAAACATGGCTGCTAAATGTTTAATTTTAACATTAAAGGGTCTTATTTAGCCATTTTCCCTGAGTTTGAGATGTTAATTTCTGTGGTCAATTCATGCAAATTCACACGTTTTTATGAGCCCAAAGAACCAAGTTAGACCTGTGTCTGTGGTGAGCGAGCTGCATGCAAAAATGCATGCTAACGTCTCCACTAGGAGCTAAAAAGAACATTAAAGTGCCCTTTAGGAGCCAAAATGTGTGCTTAAGCACTGTCTTTGGAGCCAAAATGCATGCTAAAGTGCCTTCTTCAGTGGTGAAGACACACTATACACTGTATTTGCTCTTTTTTCCTTTTCCCAGCCCTTTCAAAAAGTCTGTGCATGCCCAGCACAGTCGATCGGAAACACCCACTCTGTTGTGAGCGAGTCTTTGCAGCCTCCTGCAAAAATGCATGCTAAAGTCTCCTCTGAAGCTAAAAAAAATGTTAAAGTGCCCTTTAGGAGCCAAAATGTGTGCTTAAGCACTGTCTTTGGAGCCAAAATGCATGCTAAAGAAGAGCAAACACATGCATTTGCATGTTAAAGTGCCATCTTGGGAGCCAGAATATGTGCTAAAGTGCTCTCTTCAGTGATGAAGACACACTATACACTGTATTTGCTCTTTTTTTCCACTTCCATGACTTTTAAAAAGTCTGTGCATGCCCAGCACAGTCGGTGATGTCACTTCCACTCCTGTTGTGACATCACAACCAGAGCCATTTCTAAATGGCTTGTGTTCCGCTAGGTAGCAGGAACCCCACAGATCTCCATTTTTAAACACAAGCAAGGAAAAGTGTTTTTTCCTAACATTTTATGGAAGTTTTATCATATGAGGATCTAAGTCGTAAAGTTGTTTGGTTTATTCCTGCTTTGTGCTTCCTGAAACTCCCCCTGTATGTACTGTAAACCTGTAACTGACAGTGTGTAGATGGATATCACGCTAACTCAAATCTTATTTAACTTGGAGACATTTCTCAGAAAGCCCCTTTGAACGAGGCAGCGATGGATTAAATCCACTCAACGCGTCCCGGCTGTGATCCAGGCTGAATGTGAGATTAGAACTGACAACCTCTAAGATTCAGCCCCTATAGACCACCATGTTAAAACGCCCAACAGGAATAAAGATTCATCGGTTCATAGAAGACTCCATAGGAATTGTTTGGGGTCAAACAAACAAACAACAGCTTTCATCATGTTGACTATGTTGAATTTATAGTTAAAAGTACTATAAGTACTTCTTGACTACATCAGGAAACAAGATTGAAGTTTGCAATCAACAAAATATTTTTTCATATTTTTTAACTTCATGGACCACATATGGTGCAATTGGATTTTAAAGTGGGCTGTATCAGTAGAAATGTACGTATAAATAACAATATCTGCAAATTCACCATGTTAAAATGCCCAACAGGAATAAAGATTCATCGGTTAATAGATTCCATAAGAATTGTTTGGGGTCATTTTTGACCCATCTTATGGAAGAATGGGGGAATAAAACAGTGTCAGCCAGAAATATTAAACTTAAGGGTCAACAAATCAACAGGTTTCATCATATTGACTATTTTGATCATATAATCTATAGTTAAAACACAGTAAGTACTTTCTGTCTACATCAGGAAGCAAGATTGAAGATTGAAAAACGACTAAATATTTTTTCGTATTTTTTTAACTTTATGGGCCACATATGGTGCAATTTAATTTTAAAGTGTGCTGGATCAATAAAAATGTACATTTAATCAACAATACCTGCAAATTTCTCATGATTAACGACGTGATTATTAATGGATTATTCTGTATTCGGTCAGTTCTATAGT
>JAYKQN010000006.1:1337500-1370000 GCA_036785175.1 Eupleurogrammus muticus
GTGCCCTTTATTAGCCAAAATTTAACTTTTCAGTGGAAAAGACATGTTATACATGCCCCTTGTTTCCTTTTCGCCCCTGCCCTTCTAAAAGTCTGTTCCCACCCTGGTTTGGGGTGAATAGTTGATGATACAGACGACAAGTAAAAGTCGTGAATTGGAAACGGCAGAAACTCACACCGTTTAATGTCGATAAAGTCGTAAAACGCCGGCAGTTCCTCTCTCTCTCGCGGGGAAGCAGACACCGAGATGTGTCTGTAGATCTTTCAAACAATTGCCTTAATATCCACTGACAGCTGATGGCAGGCGCGTTCTCAGGTGTAATGAGCTATGTGGGCCGGGCAATTAGCTTTCACAATGCCACCGCCGGCGCTGCTCAATACCTGGTAAACGGAGGCTGTGGACGCCGCCGCCGCCTAATATCCACCCCGTACTCCTGCAGACATTTCATCAGAGCCTGATATTACATGTGCAGTTTCATCATCGTCTTCGTGAAAGTCAGGTAATGTGCACTCCATCAGACACAGAGAAGCCGCTCATGCTGGAAACAGTTTCCCTGCACCTTCTTATTCAAGTTAAGTTCTGAGTGGTGCTGTACATCCAGCAGGGAATGTGAATTCAGGTGCACGTGTTTTAGCACTGTTGCACTGAAATGTGTTCAGAAATAAAATGTAAAAAAAAAAAAACTCTTACTCTTACTTTTCATACATAAGCTGTAGCACAAAGTTCTTTTACATTTTAAAGTGCACTCTCTGAACCAAATAGGATGTTAAAGTGCCCTCTAGGAGCCAAACATGTGCTAGAGTGCCTTCTCTGGAACTATAATGCATGTTAAATTGCCCTCTAGGAGCCAAACACATGTTAAAGTGCCCTCTTGTTGGCTAAAAAGCACATTAAAGTGCCCCTTTCTGGGCCAAAACACATGTTAAAGTGCCTTCTTCGGAGGTAAAATGTATGTTAAAGTGCCCTCTAGGATCCAAACACATATTAAAGTGCCCTTCTAGGAGCTAAAAAGCATGTTAAAATGCCCTCTCTGAGCCAAACACACGTTAGTGCCCTCTTGTTGGCTGAAAAGCAAATTAGAGTGCTCCTTTCTTGGCCAAAATGCACGTTAAAGTGTCCTCTAGGAGACAAATGTGCACTAAAGTGCCCTTTTGGGAGCTAAAAATCATATTAAAGTGCCCTCTCTGAGCCAAAAAGCATGTTAAAGTTCCTTCTTCGGAGGTAAAACGTATGTTAGAGTGCTCCTTTTTGGGCCACAATGCATGTTAAAGTGTCCTCTTGTAAAGTGCCCTTTTAGGAGCTAAAAAGCATGTCAATATGGCCTCTCTGAGCCAAACACATGCTAAAGTCCCCTCTTGTGGGCTAAAAAGCATATTAAAATGCCCCTCTCTAGGCCAAAACACATATTAGGTCCCTCTTATTGGCTAAAATGCATATTAAATTGCCCCTCTCTGGGCCAAAATGCATGTTAGAGTGTCCCCTTGTGTTAAAGTGCCCTTTTGGGAGCTAAAAAAAATCATATTAAAGTGCCCTCTCTGAGGCAAAAAGCATGTTAAAGTGTCTTCTTTGGAGTTAAAAAGCATGTTAAAATGCCCTTTCTGAGCCAAACTTCTGCTAGAGTTCCCTCTTGTTGGCTAAAATGCATATTAAATTGGCCCTTTCTGGACCAAAATGCATGTTAAAGTGCCCTCTTGTACTAAAGTGCCCTTTTTTGGAGCTAAAAATCATATTAAAGTGCCCTCTCTGAGCCAAAAAGCTTGTTAAAGTGCCTTCTTTGGAGGTAAAACATATGTTAAAGTGCCCTCTAGGATCCAAACACATGTTAAAGTGCCCTTCTAGGAGATAAAAAGCATGTTAAAATGCCCTCTCTGAGCCAAACACACGTTAAAGTGCCCTCTTGTTGGCTGAAAAGCACATTAGAGTGCTCCTTTCTTGGCCAAAATGCACGTTAAAGTGTCCTCTAGGAGACAAACGTGCACTAAAGTGCCCTTTTGGGAGCTAAAAATCATATTAAAGTGCCCTCTCTAAGCCAAAAGCATGTTAAAGTTCCTTCTTCGGAGGTAAAATGTATGTTAAAGTGCCCTCTAGGAGCCAAACACATGTTAAAGTGCTCTCTTGTTGGCTAAAAAGCACATTAAAGTGCCCCTTTTTGGGCCACAATGCATGTTAAAGTGTCCTCTTGTAAAGTGCCCTTAGGAGCTAAAAAGCATGTCAATATGGCCTCTCTGAGCCAAACACATGCTAAAGTGCCCTCTTGTGGGCTAAAATGCATATTAAACTGCCCCTTTCTGGACCAAAATGCATGTTAAAGTGCCCCCTTGTGTTAAAGTGCCCTTTTGGGAGCTAAAAAAATCTTATTAAAGTGCCCTCTCTGAGCCAAAAAGCATGTTAAAGTGCCTTCTTCGGAGTTAAAACGTATGTTAAAGTGCCCTCTAGGATCCAAACACATGCTAAAGTGCCCTTTTGGAAGCTAAAAGCCGTGTTATATATTTTAAGAGGTTTCAGACACATGCAAACACAAGTTAGCACTTTGTATGTATGAAACGTATTTTAAAAGTTAAGTTCTTCTTCTTCATCTTACTATTATTATTATAAATATTATTGTGTTGTGGTGATGACATGAACTCTTTCTGTCCTTTTTTTGTTTTTGTCATTCGTAAACTAGTCAAAATCACCCTTTTTTAACCCCAACACTCCCACTTCCTATATGCATGCTCCTACTTTTCCAGAGTTTTCCAACTGCAGCAACTTGACATTTTCTGCTGAGCAGTCACATTTCAGGGCAACAAACTTTTTTTTTAGCTTCTCTTTCAGCCGGAGAACAGCGCTCCAAGACGAGTCGAGTCAAGTGGGGCTCAGGGATTCCACTTCCTGCATTTTACATGAGGTGACCCATCGCGTTCCAGGCCTGGCGACCAGAATCCAGCTCGTGTCATCTTCGTGTCGCCGCGTTTTCTCGACGCAGCGCTGCTTGGTGAGAACACTGGGAGCTGGAGGTTAAATGATGAGAAGAAAAAGCAGTGGCGTCTAACCATGTGAAATATTAACAAGGCTGGGGACTGTGCAGCGGCTCCGACCGCCCTGGACTCTGAATAACGGCATAACACAACAAAGAGAAGCATCTGAGATCACAACGAACGGCCTTGGCAAAAAAAAAAGTATATAAAATTAGAGATCGACAATCTGAATACTTGTTTAATGACTCATGCACACGGCTGATTTGACGGATAGGTGCCGCCTGAAGTGTCACCAATCAATGGCTAATTTAGACCAGATTACAATTCCAGGTAAACCCCTCCCTCCCGCGTGCCGCTTTGTGTGACTCAGTCTGAGCTCAGCGCTTAAATTAACTCTGACGTGATGCAACCGTCGCGCAACCGAGTGAAAAAATATGCAGAATCCCAAAGTATGCATCTCGTCTATTTTTATTCTATTCGTATTTTTTGGAGCAGCAGATGAGGGGCTGAAACGAGGGATGCTTTTCTTTTTCTTGCCGACAAGTGTGCAGTTTATTTTCTTTTTGGAGGGGGGGGGGTGGAAACGTGCACTTCTCCCTCCTGGAGGTTTTCTCTCTCTCTTTCTTTTGACTTGCATGAGTCTCATCTAGTTTGTTTTTCAAAGCCGCGCTGGTCGGCCAGGAGGCAGCGGCTTCACGTGCTATATCGACTGGCACCTTGATCCCCTTTATCTGTGTGTGTGTGTGTGTGTGTGTGTGTGTGTGTGCAATCATATTTGAAGTTCCAGCACTGGAGGGAGCTCCTATTTTCGTGCTTTCTGGGGGGCACCAATCTAAATCCATTGGTTGTTCCAATCTTAAAAAATCTCGGCCCAGGGCGCCAACACAGCCACCCTGATGTTAGCCATACTTTTTTTTTTTTTTTGGGGGGGGGTGTTTTTATCAAACCAGCCGCAGACACTGACTCATCCCTGATGTCCCTCGAGTAGCTACCATGATGCTCATATCAGCTAAATTGCGGCTCTTTTTTCTTTCTTTTTCCCCCCCATTCGCTGCAAGCGGAGACGGGAAAATTCCGATTTGTATTACAACAAGATTACTTGACATTTGTTTACTGGGAGAATAGAGGGGGAACAAGATGGAGATAAGGCGGCGGAGGAGAGAGGAGGGAATGAAACACAGCAAAAAGGAAGGAAAATTAATTTCAATCTGACATATTTCAAGTTCAACTTGTAGGTATTTCTTACTTTTTAATCTTGAGATGCAATAAAAAAAACGCATCCAACCACTTAGGTATGTAATTCTCCCTGTGAAAGAAGGCTCGATGTGTTCGGTGGTGATGGTGGTGCTGGGGGATCGGGGGGGGGTCGAGGATTCAACTCGAGAGCAGAAGTATTCTCCGCTACGCGAGCAGACAGGGGCCAAATGAGCCCGGCTGATTGCTATTCTGAAACACAGAGATGTGCAGAGAGGAAGACAAGAGAAAATCTATACACTGACAAAAGAGAAAGAAGTGAAGGTGTGTGTGTGTGTGTGTGTGTGTGTGTGTGTGTGTGTGTGTGTGTGTGTGTGTGTGTGTGTGTGTGTGGAGGGGGGGAAAGGTATGCAGAGCCCATAATTACTGTGGAGATTCACTCCTATACTAGTGTATCTCTCACTATGACTATATATATATATATATGAAGATTTATTTAAAATTGAGAGATTTCTCCCGTTGCTATGGTGATTCAAAATCGAGTCTCTCTCCTTTCTCTCACGGTTCAAATCAACATGTAGCCGCAGTCCTGAACACAGAACTGCAGGGTGTGTGTGTGTGTGTGTGTGTGTGTCCTGTTATCTTGGCTCACTGCTGCCTCCTCCTCGCTGCTGCTGCTGCTTCTGCTGCTGTTGTTGTTGTTGCTGTTGCTGCGTTTATGCAGCGACAACCAGACACTGAATGAGTCAGACTGCTGTGATCTCATGGACACAACATCTTTGCTGCTCAAAATAAGCTTTTTTTCTTGGGGTCTCATCAGAAATATATGTTTTTTGGAATCTCATATTAGTGAATTTGAATCTACGAACCACCTACTTCATGCAAAGTCCCAACATCGTAATCCCTGAAGAAGCATTACTTCCTCAATATATATATATATATATATATATATATATATACACACTTAAGCCCAAAATTATTCACCCCCCCTGTAAAATACAAAGGATTTCTCTGTTTTTTTCACTTACAAATTAGTATTTCATTTCATTTTTTACTTAAATAGGACACAAAAGAAAGTCTGAAGCCATAAGTGATTTTCGTTAGAATGTGTAAATAAACTCAAAATCACATCCAACAAATGACTATGATATAGAAAGCTCCTGGCAAGTCATGTTTTGTGTGGGAAATCTTTCTTTATATATATATATATATATATACTTTTGAGTCCTATTTAAGTAAAAACTGAGGTGAAATACTAATTTTTAAGTGAACAAAAATCAAGAAACCCCTTGTGATTGATGAGGGTATGAAAAATTTTGGGCTCAAGTTTATATATATATATATATATATATATATATATATATATATATATATATATATATATATATATATATATATATATATATATATATAGCTGCTGTGAAAACAAGCCCAAAGGCTTCACTTTTCTGTAAATAAATATAAAACTGATCCATTTTTCCTTTTCACTTACAAATTAGTATTTCATTTCACTTCACTTTTACTTAAATAGGACATAAAAGAAAGCCATAAATGATTTATGTTTCGTTAAAATGTGTAAATAAATTGAGTGAAAATGTCACATCCAACATGACTATGATATGATGCTTTGTGAGTAGTCCCTGAAGAAGCATTACTTCCTAAAGGTGGAGCTCTTTCTTTCTGTCAAAGCTGATTCTACTAATAAAGGTGCTCAGCAAGGATCTAGTAGTTAATCAGTAGAATCAGGTGTTTCTGCCTGGTTGGAACAAAAACCTGCACCCACATGGCCCCCCAGGACCAGGGTTGGTGACCCCTGACCTATAGTTTGTTTTTCAACTTTTTTTGCTTTTCAGTTTCTTACCTCCCCCACAAAGAGTCCAAGCTAGTCCGGGCTTTCTCCGGGTTTTCCGGCTTTCTCCAACAGTCCAACAAATCCCTGCGACCCCGGTGCGGGATGAGCAGGTGTAGAAAATGAGCGACGACGATGCATCTCGCTTGGATTCTTTGTGGGGGGGCAAGGAAATATATAAAATGCATGTAATCCTTTTGAAATTGAAATTGAAAAAATGTATAAAGACAGATGAAACTGCGACATCCACCCCCCCCCCTCCTCAAATCAAAAATGGAAAACCACATTTTAACGGCTATTCAGCTTCACTCCAACAGGAAGGCCACAGATGCATCAGCAACTTAAAATGTGCAGATGGATTCTGTATTTACTGAAGGTTTAAAACACACAGAGTTTGTGTTTTCATTAGCGTACATGCACATTGTTCTTCAGGCTGTGTTTCAGTCATCATTGATTCGTGGCTGATTAAACATCATCGTGCAAACACTGAGCTCTCCGCATGTTCTGAAGCAGCAGCGAGTTTCTTTAAAACATTTTCAGCGCGAGTCTCACACCGTAAAAAACGAGATTAAAGACCAAACTAGTTCCTTCCAAACACCGAAGGCGTGCTAGGAAAGCAACACAAACCACTGATCCCTCCTGAAGAATCACCGGCTATATATAGACTTCAGAGGCTGCGGGGCAGAGGAGAACAATAGGATGCAGGAAACACAGGGAGGGAGGAAGGTAAAGGGGGATGAGGTGCTGGAAGGAGGGATGGAGACAAACGTGGAAATGCAGATGGAGCAGAGGCAGAATCAGGACGTTTTGACCTCTGACGCTGAAGCGCAGAGACGAATAATTTGTGTCCCAACGTGGTGCTGAGAGGAAGCACTGGATGTGTGTAATGAGCGTTTTAAAGATTTACAGAACAACAAGATGGCCGCTCCCTGCTGGGACCAGGAATTTACAGCCCTGTTGTTGTCGCTTGTGGAATTTCCTTCACTTCTTGTTTCCCCTTTTTTTTCTTCCTCCTCACAGCTTCATAACTTTGTTTGATCACACACGGGTTTTAGAGCAAAGGTGTGAAACTCATTGGAGTTCCTGTGGGCCGCACCAGGAAAAAGGATCCATCAGAACCTCCTGCACAAAGGAAAACCTCCACATGTCTAGTTTTTGTTTTATGTACAAAGGTAAAACTACAGTCTGAAGACTTGAAATGATCCACCCAGCTACAACAGGAGAATTACTCTCATTAAAATAAGTGCATTTTATGTATATATGTATATATATACATATATGTATATATATGTATATATATACATATATGTATATATATATGTGTGTATATATATATACACACTTAAGCCCAAAATTATTCATCCCCCTGTAAAATAAAAGGATTTCTCTATTTTTTCATTTACAAATTAGTATTTCATTTTTACTTAAATAGGACATAAAAGAAAGTCTGAAGTCATAATTGATTTTCGTTAGAACGTGTAAATAAACACAAAATCACATCCAACAGGGCATGTTTTGTGTGGGAAATCTTTCTTATATATATATATATATATATATATATATATATATATATATATATATATATATATATATATATATATATACTTTAGAGTTAAAAGACTTTCTTGACTTTCTTTTGTGTCCTATTTAAGTAAAAACTGAGGTGAAATACTCATTTTAAGTGAACAAAAATCAAGAAATCCCTTGTGATTGATGAGGGTAGAAATAATTTTGGGCTCAAGTATATATATATATATATATATATATATATATATATATAGCTGCTGTGAAAACAAACCCAAAGGCTTGACTTTTATGTAAATAAACATAAAACTGGTCCATTTTTTCCTTAGAAAATCCCAAACTCTGCAGAGTCATCCAGGACATGCAGGTTTTAAAGGACGTGGCTGGTGATTTTCGATAGATTTTATTACCGCCAGAGCCAAATTCTCCTTATGTCTCTTAAACCAATCCCACTATGTATGAAACCCACGTCAGTGAGTCACTGCTGCAGCGTGTTACGGGTTCAATCACCACGAGGATCACAGACAGACAGACAGACGAATACCTTAATGATCCCAAAGGGAAATTAAGGAATCCAGTATCTAACATAAAAACATAAAAATAATACAGATTATTGTTATTGTTGTTATGCAATAAAAAATAAGAATAAAATCACTAACAGATGGAGAAACTTACACGGTAAAAGCAGGGATAGAAACTAAGCCACAACTATAAAAACTAAAAATTATTTTTTTTTTTAAATGGGAAACAAACCAGAAACTATAAAGTAGCACAAAAGAAAAAGTAGAAGTTTAAGGTATAGCAGTGCAAATAGAACAAAAAATGCAATGCAACCTGGGAAAGGTCATGGGGTTGTGCAAAAGTTTGTTCAGGGGTGTTATAATGTGTGTGTGTGTGTGTGTGTATTCTTGTTATTTATTTATCCACACTAGTACATAGTAAAAAAAAATCATAAAAACACACAGTACACATTAAACTTACAAAAAGCAGTCGCAGAGTTCTGTTTCAACAACTACAGTAATAATACACTTTTAAAAACCACTGACTGTTCATACAATAAATAGTGATGGCTGAGAGATGTAGCATTCACAATAAAACACACAGAACCAAAGGTGAATTAATGATATCTATAAAATCGATTATTGGAATAAATGTAGTGTCTTTTTTGCAGCAACTTTATTCCACCTGGCTGAAATGTAACGTACATGCACGTATCTTTAATTATGCTGAGTAGTAACTGTAGGAATCGCAAACTGGAATTACTACTATTCTAATTCAGTTCCACATATCCATAATTTACATAGAGGATATCAGGAAGTGTTATATTGTGTGATTCACACACAGTAGAATCACACAATTTAACACGTAATATTAATTAATAGTAACACTGTTAGTGTTATAACGTTTTAACTGTTCCTGAATGGCAAAAGTGACATAATTCGTCCTAGATGACTTATATTTGTTCTTTGTAATTTATGTCTTATTTACCTCTTAGGTAAATAAGACCTCTTAGGTTAAAACAATGCTTATTTCTGAAATAAAATCCTAATTTAATTCTAAATAAATTTCTTTGCAATCTCTGATGTCTTGTATGTATGTAATCAATAAAAATTATATGACAGAGATGGTGTGTTTGAGTAATGCTTTCAGTCTCCAGAGAGTAGTATGTTGTACTAGTAGTAGTAGTAGTAGTTTGTGCTGCATTATGAAGTTTCCAAAGAACTTCAGCACAAAGTCAAGAGGTCGCGACCTGTCGCTCCGTAACCCGTTCCCGCCCATGCATGGCGGCAATGGCGTGTATTTTACACACAACTACTGTACGGGGACATGAAAATGCGATCGATGTTGTTATTAGTCTTTGGAAGCTGCAGCACGGCGGCCGAACTCTTCTTGATGAATGAACACGTCAGCCTGTGCAACTGTGTGGCTCCCTGACACGTTTTTAATAGTTTCTTTCCCCCCCCCCACACACACACACACACAACAACAACAAGGAATCTATCAGACTTTGGATCCACAGGCAACATTTGTAAGTAAATTGCTGGTTTTGCTGCAGATGAATCACATCCCTTAAATGAGCTGCTTTAAACTTGAGTCCTGTCATCAGCTTTTATATAAAAAAGAAGAAAAAAAAGCTGAAGTAGTGTTGCATTCGCTTTCAATTCCAAACTGCTGCGCTCATTTTTGTACAAATTCAAGTGATTTAGCCTAACGGGCTGCAATAATTAAAAGGTCAAAATCTTTATGAACGATATCTCAGACACTGCAGGTCTGACTGTGACAAAGCTGCGTGCTCACTGATTGTTATTGACAAATGAGTCTGCGTTTTTCTGCAGAGGCTCGGGCTCCGTGGAGCGGATAAAAGCATTATTTTACTGTTCTACAGGACTGCCACCCAATCTATTATTCATTGTGGCATTTTATTGGAGGTAATGTGCAGTATTTTGGTGTGTGTGTGTGTGCGTGTGTGTGTGTTCTGGTGCAGATATGGATATGCTCCAGATAAAAAGCAGAAAATAAACGGAGTGAAGATCTAGAGTAAAACATGAGTCTGAAAAGGAATAAAGATATGAATAAAGACAAAGAAGAACTGACATGGCAATTGTTGCATTAGGTTTTAGATGCCAAACACAACTTCAGGGAAATAAAACATGACAATAATATCACTGGTGCAGTATGTGCAGGTTCTGCTTGTGGAGATTCTAGTACAAAAGAAAAAAAAATAAGCCTCCAAGCTTCTTTTATACTGTTAAAGTGCTTTGATTTGATATTAGATGTGCAGGTTTTGCTTGTGTAGAATTCAAGGTGCCACTGAAATGCTTTGATATGATCATGCTGTAAAAATAAAGGCATTGAAGTGCTCAGAGAGTTTGAAGGTTTTTTGGTTGAAGTGCTGTAAATGTGATTCAGTCATCAACAGGTAGGAAAAGAGAAACAACAATAAAGTAGAAAAGTGTAGAAGCTGTCATAAATCATCAGTATCAGCAAGCTGGAGACTATAATTCAACTCAATATATCTATTACCTGATAATAGATGTCTAAATTCACATTTTTCACTAGTCGTAATCCCAATTTGTGATATCTACAACCTCATTTCACCTAGCTGAAATTTGATTTAACATATCTGGAAGGGGACATGCACATATCTTTAATTATGCTGAATTAATGATATCTATGAATGGTATCTATAAACTGTAGAAAACTCAAACTGGAATCACTACTATTCTAATTCAGTTGCAGATATCCATAATTCACATAGTGGATATAACACTAATATTTAATACTAGTGACACTACGGTTAATTTTAACACTACTAGTGTTAAAACTCTTTAACTGTGCATGAATGGTAAAAGTGATAGAATTTGTCCTAGATGATTTATATTTGTTCTTTGTTGAATCATTTATAATTCATGTATATATTTTATATCTAAAAACAATTTGTGAAATAAAATCCCAATTTAATTCTTAATGAATTTCCTTGCAATCTCTGATGTCTTGTATGTATGTAATCAATAAAATTATATGACAGAGATGGTTTGTTTGAGTAATGCTTTCAGTCTCCAGAGAGTAGTATGTTGTACTAGTAGTAGTAGTAGTAGTTTGTGCTGCATTATGAAGTTTCCAAAGAACTTCAGCACAAAGTCAAGAGGTCGCGACCTGTCGCTCCGTAACCTGTTCCCGCCCATGCATGGCGGCAATGCCGTGCATTTTACACACAACTACTGCACGGAGACTTGATTTCTAAATTTAATTCTTATTTACCATCACAGCACTATATCACACACACATTTTCTCTACCTCAAATCTCAGGATATGTTGCACATTTCATCTTATTTTACTATTTAATTTTAATCTTATTTTACTTTCTCTCCTGACTGAGTATTTGTGTATTATCTGAAATGTTCTTTTTCACTATAGGCAAAACCTGAAATGCACATGTCTGCAACACATTATCCACGCTGACTTTTAAACGGAATAAGGAATTCCCATCCTGTTCACTCCTGAGCTCCTGACTTGGACGAGGTGGCAGAGAAGTGTTTTTACAGATGGAAACACCCCATTTTACCTGATATGGTTATTGATCGGTTCGGCTGATCTGACGGGACTGCGTGATTGCACCGTAGCGTAGAATCGGACTCTGGAAACTCACTCACTTAAGTGTTTTTCTCGTGTCCTTTTTTTCTCGTCTTCCATTCCAAGGTGTGGGACGCATGCGTGGAGCCAGATGGAAACTGAAATGACAGGAAAAGTTAGAAGAAGCAGCAGCGGGATGTGAAGAACCTCGGTATAAAGAATTAAAGCGTTTGTCGGACAACCTTTCCTCCCCCAGTTCAGACACTCAGCGAGAATGTTTTAACCCCAAAACAAGAAATCTTTTTGTGATATATATATTTTTTAACGCTTTTTGTCGGTAAATGTGTAACCCAGAACGCTCAGAGCAGGAGTGGGCCCACTTCAGATCTGTGCCAATCTCTGCCGTGTTTATTTTAGCAGCTAATAGATAGAGATAGCTGCTGCCGACTGCTGCTCAATAATAGATAACTCTTCAGCCTCCCCCCCCTGAATAAAAAAAGTCATCAGAGTTCTGTGAGGGAGAGATAGAGACACATAAAGAAGAAAGGAAAAAGGAGAGACTGGTTCTCTCCTCCTCAGGAGTGATGTCCAGATAGCGAAGAGACTCACACGTTGGGGGGCATGCTGGGAAAAGAGAGTTTCAATTATTTATCAGAGGGGGGGTTGGGGAGACAGAATAGTGTCGTTGAGGTTTGTGGGAAGACGCCGAACAAACAAACACTCACATCTACACGCCGCCCGCTCCCCCTCCTCCATCTCCTCTCTCTTAACCTCCTTCTGTCACTCACTCTTTCCTGCAGAGGGATGAAGTCATGAAGTCGCCCCCCCCCCCCCTCATTCATGCCCCCCCCTTCTCGCCGTTGACCCTCACAGCAAAGGGAAGCACGCGGCTTCATCCATAAGAGATGAGCTTCCTGCAGCTTTAAACAGGAGGCAGCATGGATGAGGACGAGGCAGGTGAAACGCATCTCGATTTCCGTTTTGTTTCTTTTTACGCGTTGACGCCTCACGTTCGCGACTTTTAATTAAGACCCGTGTGTTCACCTGTCATGTCCTGTCATTAACAGCTGCTAGGGAACGCCCATCCATCACTGTTACTGCTGCCTACCGTGTTTATTCTGGCTGTGAAATGTAAAAAAAAGACAGATTTACACCAATATTAATGCTATAGGTTACATGTACAAGCTGCTCAGATCTGCTATGGCAAAAAAAAAGAAAAATATGAACAGCATGTAATGTGAACATCATAGAGACGTGCTGCGTGTTCCTCTTTTCTACCATAGCAGTACTGATAATCTGTTTTAATGGTTGAAGCAACTTTTTTATTTCCTGTTTTCACACAAAATTCACATTTCCTATATGTTTTTTCTACACAAAGATCAGCTAATATCGTCCCTGTTGCTGCTTCCCTCCCATGTTTAGTTTGGCTGTGATGACATGCATGGTGAAATACTAAAAAATTCATTCAGATTCAACTGTTCGGACCATTTACATCAATATTAATGCATGCAAAGCTGCTCTGATCTGCAATGGGGGAAAACAAATCTGATTTGGTTTGTTCATATCTTCTGTTAAAATATATGATCTGAGACAAAAAAAATAGTATTAGTATTGACAATCTGTTGAAATGGTTGAAGCTAATTTTTATTTCCTTCGAGGCAGGTGAAATATATACATATACATATGTATGTATATGTATACACATATACATATATATATATATATATATATATATATATACACATATACATACATATATATATACATATATATATACATACACATATACATACATATATATATACATACACATATATATATATATATACATATATACATACATATGTATATATATATATATATACATATATACATATATATATACATATATACATATATATACATATATACATACATATGTATATATATATATATACATATATACATATATATATATACATATATACATATATATACATATATACATACATATGTATATATATATATACATACATGGAGATATCATTTCTAAGAAGGAATTACATCTTATTTGGCAGATTGACAGTAAGTGTTTTATGAACTTTTACAGCATCAATGTACATGTACAAACATATCGGACATATCTTGTGTCATATATATATATATATATATATATATATATATATATATATATATACTTGGTGGTTGGATTAATTCATTGTTGCTTTGGCTCTTGACATCAGATTTATTGGCAACAATAAAAAATATAGAGAATTTCCTTTAATCACGGCTGCGGCGTGCACAGCGTTCTTTATTCCGCGTGGTTCCTGTGAGGAGTTGATTAGCCGTAATGACTATCGATTCACATTCTGACGTTTACGGAAAATGTTTTCATTACTTTTCGGTCGCAGGCCGCACTTCATCGTAATCAAATCTCATTTCTCCGTCACTTATCCCGCAGTTAACGGGTTTGTGTCAATCGCGCTCCTAACGCGTATTCATGGCGTTCATTAGCCATTCGCAGTCGTTCCCGTGCTGTTAATGTGCTTCGTATGAATTGATGGGGCTCCGGCTGCTGTGAGCAACACGCTGCAGCAGGCTGCACGGCGCGTCAGGTAATGGCTGCTTTCATCAGCCGCGCGGCCTTTACATGGGATTTAATTCACACCAACTCGTGGCTTCTTGAGCTTTTTTTTGATATTCTTCTTTTCTCTGTCAGCCGGGTTAAGCTCAATGCTTTGATCACTGCTTTTCAGAATGCATTTGTCTTCTGTAATTTACAGAGGAACTTATTGCAACCAGGTGAAGCTCAGACTTAATGTTGCCTCTATATAAATATATATAAACATGTAATGAACAATCCCTTTACCGTTCTTATCTCTCTGACCTGCCGGTTATCTGCTGTCCTGGGCAGACGCACAGAAAAATGCCCATCTGTCTGGCTGTCATCTCCAATATCTGGATCCATCTTTTAACCCGCGTGTTTTGCCGACACCGGCTTTATTTGCTCGTTGTTTGTCTGTTCCAATTTCTCCCTGACCTTAAGTAAAATTCAATATATTCAATACATACAGGGGAGTGTTGCCCTTCCACCTGCCTGCGAACTGAGCTCGTTTATTTGACGCAGGAGACAAAATATGTGGAAAAAAGCCCATAAATCATCACTATTACATGAGCTGGATAAATGTCACGTGTTATAGGCCATATGGGATATGCATGAACACATATATTCCTTTTATGTTCGGATATGAGACACCAGGGAGGTCTAACCTCTTAGATATTATAAAAAAAACTAAACTTGTTTGCAGCACCTTCTAAATACCAGCGTCAGCATGTTAACATTGACGCCAACATGCTGACGCTTCGCTTTCATTTTTACCATTTTAATGCTTCCATGTGCTTATGTCACCAAATGCAGAATGTGAACCACGCTGCGTGGCAACCAGTGGCGGTGCAGACATTTCACACGAGAACCCACCAGCGTTAATCTCAAGGTCTCAGGCGACGAGAAGGAATAGGATTCATCATCTGGAATTTTCAATATCAGTAAAAATAAATAAAAATGCTGTGCCAGCCCACACTGTGCATTGCAAACGCTGTCAGAATATCTTGTTATTGAGTAAATTGAGTAAAATTATATTATTCAACTGGAAGATAATGCATCCTATTTCAACCCTTTTTTCCCTGATTCTGGTCAATTTGATCTTGTTTGAAGAAAAAATTAAATTTCATTTTTTTTCAACAACTGGGCCACAAGGGGGCGCATGATTTTAATTGGATTGTTTGTTTAACTAACTTTGCAATAACTAAAAGCTGCAGGACCTGTTCATGTCGGTGAGGTGTTGTTTTATTCTTACGAACACATCTTCAGTTTCCTCCACAGCTGGTGACTTTGATTGTTTCGTCTTCTTTATTGACAAACAGTGCATTGTAAATGTACGATTCAGAAAGTTAACAGCTACAAACTCACACACACACACACGCACGCACGCACGATGTACAAACATTTTACTGTACACTGAACGGCACACACACATTATATTACACGCGCGCACGCACACACACACAGATGCACGGGCGTGCACATACTCCCGTTATAATACAGCTTTATAATACATTACAGTGGGTTGCTCGACTACATGAGCAGCAGTGACACCTAGAACAGTATTGTAGGTAAACAGAGAACGGCAGACGACAGCTGATTATTGAGCTGCTTCTTTTTTTTTTACCAAAAAACATACATACTGTAAAATATGGCAAGCAATCAGAAAAAATAATAAATTAATTAGAAGCAAAACAATTCGAAAAAGGAGAAAACTTTTCCTGCACAAGAGCCAGACTGTTGTTTTTTTTTAGTTTGAATGTGAACGAATGGACACGGATAACAAAGATCGGCTGTAGAATACACAGAACCCTGCGGTTTGGTTTAAAACCTGCACTTTCACAGCTTTTGGATAAATGCCCCTGCATGAAAAAACACCCTGCAGGTATTTCTTTTTTTTATTTTTAGTTTTAGTTTAGAAATCATACTTGCTAACATATTCCTAAAGGTCCTATACTATGCACATAAACACATTCAGGTTTTCTTTTACGCTCCATAAGGTCAAATCTGTCCCCCAAAAACACAGCTGGAAACTTGTTCACTTTGTGATCTCCCCCCAACAGGAGGAGAATCTCAAATATTCATGAGACGGAGCAAAAAAAAAAAATTACCTGCACTTTTCTGTGCACTAAAACTAAACTGAATTGTATTTTTGCAGCTTTAAACTGCAAATACAAAATAAAACCCCAGAAAAGTGCATGCTATGAGATGTTTAGGAGATGCATGTTTTGTGCAGCTAAGAATAGACCCAATGCTCGACCTGCATCAAAGGTGACAGAACGTGGTGCAGAGAGGTGTGGCGGGTACGAGGGGAAGAAAGAGAAAGAGAAATCCAGCCTCATTTTTATTCAAGCGTGAGGCTGCAGCTTCACTTCTGTTTCCCTTCCCGTTACTTCTGGTAACTCACCGCGCGTTTTGGTGCTCGGCGATATCGTTTTTCCAATTTCCCTGGTTAATTGGCCCAAAGTTTATCTGACATGGCGCGGCTTTATTTCTCCTCGCGCCGTAAAGTGGAGACTGAACGGAGTTTTTTTTTATCTAAATAAAACATCTGCAAGTAAATGTCAGGTTTTCCTTCGAATGGAAGGGCGAGGGCCTTTTGTCTGCAGCCGCTGCCACTTCTAACAATGAACTTTTGAGAGGAGGAAAAAAAAAAAAAATCATCTGGGGCGACTCTGGTGAGCGTAAATCCCAAAAATGGTGAAGTTTTATAAAAGGCTGCGATCACAGATACTGAGAAACTTTGTCAGTAGCTGTGTGGGTATGAGCAGGTTTACCCTTTAGAATTAAAGCAATAATTAACACATATCCTGATATTATCAACAAGTCAGGATATAAATATCCTGAAATGACAGATTATTAGATCCACTTTAAACACAACACAAACATATTATTTCCTTTCCCTTATTCTCCTTTAGGGAAAATCTGGCTTAGTTGTTAAGTTCATGCTGTAAAACTGGTGATCCTTTCTTTAGTATAGAAATATTGATTATAGCTGCTTTAAAGCAGGAATTGTCTGTGTCAAACTAACCATATAGAACATATAATAATCCTCTAATACACAGTTAGTGATGAACTGTGTTTCAAACTAAAAGTTAAAACCAATCAAACTGGAGCTTTTCGTTTGTGGTCCTCGCCATTAGACATAGAAATGTTTAAGTATTTTAAAGTTATTGCACGTTTATGGGGGTTTTACTAATCTATTTTACCATCAGACACAATATGCTTTTAAAGTTAGGTCCCATCTCGTTGCTTTATTATAAGGAGGTCTAGTTATTTATAGGTTTAAATAGTCAAGTGTCTCTTAGTAAATATACAGTTTTTTTTAGGAGAAGTATTACTATTTTGGAAGTTACTTTAACCTGCTTTATTTAGTGTGTAGTATGGAATCAGGACACAGCTTCGGTCTTGGGAAATCTGTAAAAAAACACAGTGACTGGTGTTTTTTTTGTCCGCTGATCATGTTTCAACAGTTTAGTTTTGTGCCAGGATCCTAAAACATAGGCTGTTTCTGTGAAATGTTAAATACACACACACACACACACACATATAACTTTCACGGATGACTTTCAGGGAAAAGTTTTCCTAAAAAACCCTCAATAGAATAAAAATTCGGTTATTAAGGAGAAAAACGTAAAAAAAAAAGCTTAGTCTCTCAATACTGTGCTGTGTCAAACCGAGACGTCATAAAATAAATAAATAAAAGTGCTGCAGATCTTTTTTGCCTTGGTCGTCCTTTCACAAACACGGCAACATGTGAAATGTCTCAGAAAGCTCCGTCTGTCCTTGTTAAAAGCAGGAGGAAAGAAAAAAATAAGAAGAATAAAGCAAAGGAGACACATCACACTTAGCTACGAATGTTATATAATGTAGTAAGATGTCTGTCTGTGTTGATAGATTTCATTTCTTCTGTGCGACATTTTTTTTTTCGTTCCCTAAAGGTTCAATATGAGCGTTTTAGCTGCGCTCGTCATCCGGCTCTTTATTAAACCCCCGAGCCGCCGACGCTGGAACCGTTTTTTTTTTTTTTCCAGAGGCGTCTATTTACAGTGAATTATGCCTCTGAACCGCCGACACGCTCCCGGCCGCTCTCAATACTTCCTGATAAAATGTTCAATAAGCCGCCGTTGCCGGGCAACAAACGCGATTTCCAGCGGCGCGGGCAGAGCTGGGTTTTGGTGAAGGGCAAAAAAAAAAAAAAAGTGGAAAAAACGTTCTGGGGTTTTAAAATACTCGTCGTCACAACTTCTCATGAATAAAAGACTCCAGGGGCCCCGCGGCTTTCTGTACAGTCCAAAAGAAAAGAAAACGCTTCTGTCGTCGCAGTAAAACAACGGCGTCCAGAGCTGGTAATCCCTCCGCCATGTGGACGCATGGCCAGAGGTTCTGGGCCGTTTGTTTCACGCCTGGTAAATCTGCTCAGCGACGAGATAAGACAATCCACTGGTGAGATCAGGCCTTCACGATATCATAGACTCCACCGCTGGAGTGAGCAAAACCAAAGCCAAGCGTCACGTTTTATTAATGAAGAGTCACAAAGAACGCTGAAATTCCCTCTTTATGAGACAAACTACGTAGACGTAGATCGGCGTCTTTTTTCCCCTAGAAATCAATCTGTGCTTGTACAGGTCACTATAGGTTAATAAAGGTCATTTCAGTGAAACGTCACGACAGGTGGGACAACACGACATGTCCAGCAGCGAATTCATCTATATATATATATATATATATATATATATATATATATATATATATATATATATATATTTATTACCATCCTGCATGAAACAAAACGCGTTTCTGTCAAAAGTATGTGGCCGCCGTCCAGATGGTAATCATCACTATCTAAACCAGGCTGGAGGCAGACAGACTATGTATTTTTTATATACATATGTATACATATACATATATATGTATATATATATATGATATATGTGTATATATACATACATATACACACATATATATACATACATACCCATATGCATGTATGTATATATACATATATATGTATATATATGATATATGTGTATATATACATACATATACACATATATATGTGTATATGTATATATACATATACACATATGTACATATATACACATATACATATATATGTATATATATGATATATATATATATATATATACATATATATATATATACACACACACACACACACACACACATATATATACATACATGCATATATATATATATATATATATATATATATATATATATATATATATATATATATATATATATATATATATATATATACCCACACACATATATACATACATAAATATATATATATATATATATATATATATATACATACATACATACATATACACACATGCATACAAATATATACATACATACATACATACACACACACACACACACACTCACACACACACACACACACACACACACACACACATGATTACCATCTGGACGGCGGCCACATACTTTTGATAGAAACGCGTTTTGTTTAGTGCGAGGGCGGTTACGCGAGCGTTTTGGACGCCGTTTTTTTAACGATTGACTGGCAGGCGGCTTTGAGGTTTTTTTTGCAGCCAAGTGTCGGGGAACGTTGGACGAGCGTCTTTTTGAGGTTCCCTGGCCCGCGACAGGTTTCTCCTCCTCCTTGACAGCTGGTGGGACAACTTAACACTCACAGTCTGGTCCACTGTTACGATTAATTTATCTTTTTTTTTTTTTTTCCAAATCATCCTTATTCCTAAGCGTGCCGCCGCTTCCCTTTTGTGTCCTCGACTTTGTATTTTCTCACGTCTTCATCACATTTCGGTTGTGTTTTCCCATCCGTATAACTGGCTATCCTCAGAGGGCGTTTGTGCTGGTTGTAAAACATCATCCATTATGTGTTCCCTCTGAATTAAGTATCTACTGTAACTAGGCCAAGTGCTGCTAGCTCTCTGCACGGAAGTGTTTATCTTTTCATGGCAGCATGGAAAGTAGAAAAAAATAGAGCTACAATATGAAACCAATTCTTTTTTTTGTGTGTGTTGTTGTCTGCAAAGTTCGTCCCAGTGTCCAGTGATGAGTCATCCAGACCAAGATAATTATAGCGGACTCACAAATACTCCAGTGACAAGTAATTGTCTGAAAAGTGAAAAGCAAAACGAGCAAATAGGAAATAAACATCCCGTATTAATAATATGTACAGATTCTTCAATATGAAGACGACACAAAGTCCCGTCCACTGTTGGCTCCTGGTTCTCTTTAACCAACACGTAGTCTTCTCAGTCACCGTTTTTTTTTCAATCCAGTTCGTGTCCTTTCAGAATAAATGTCAATTCAGACACTTTTCCTCTTCACAGTAGTGTAATCCTCATTAAAAACAGTCCAGGATGTCCTTGAATCAAACAGTCAAGCTGGTTAAAAACGGGCGTCTCAATATCTTGCAGGAAAGGTTTTGGTCAGAAAGTCGTTTAAAGAGCAGACATTTTTTTTTTCCCCAGTTAAAAACCATGTTTTTCGCACTAATTGTGCAACGACTACTTTGAGTGTAAATCAGTTTAGGAAGCTAAAGGACGTGAGAGAAATCTGCCCGGCGACCGAGGGGACGGCCGCGGCCATGCAGACACAGAAAGAGCCACGGCGATTGTTTAAAAAAAAAAAAAAAACACGTAAAAAGAAGTAAAAGACAAAAGTGTAAGGTGACAGCCTGCCCACTTATTTCACGGTTTACACGGATTCAGTAGGAGACTGGTCGTCGGTGTGGGGCCTCATGGACTGGACGCTGGTCAGGATTTTCTTCTGGTGTCCGGCTAAAGACACCCCGATCCTCTGTAGATCTCTGGAACAAAAAAAAACACGGAAAGAGACACGTCAGGAGACAACAGGTGCCATGTGTTGGAATTTAACACCAATAAATCATTATTACATGAGCTGTGCTCGAATTGGAAAATAGAAATTTATATTTGTATGGGCTCATTATGACTATTTATGTAGTAGCCTATTATTTAGGTGTTTTAAATTGATCAAAAGTTGAATATACTCATGATATCAAAAGTGATCCTATCAGGATACCGTAAATTCCGGACTAAAAGCTGCTACTTTTTTCCCAAACTTTCAACCCTGCAGCTTATTCAGTGATGCGGCCAATTCATGTAATTTTTCTAACGGCCACCAGGGGCGCTCAAGTAGAAAAGCTAAGACTAAGACCGGTGGAATATATGCGTCGAGGAAGACTGCAACTTCTTGTCTTGTGCATAAATTAAATTAGCATGAACATACCCTCAGCATCACAGAGCTGCTGCACGTAAACTTTGTCTCAGGATGAGAGAGAGGCTGAGGGAGTGTGTGACGACGTCTATATGACACTGTTTCATTCCCACACTGAGGAAGATGACTTCATGGCTTCAGTTCAAAGGAGGAAGATGAAGACGCTTACTGTGATTTTTACCAGTATGTTCTTTTACCAGACCTGTTTTACCAGACCTGTTATACTGTGTTGCTAGCGTGTTGCTACCATGTTGCTACCGTTTTACTGCCCTGTCACAGGCACCGTTTGGGAAGAAAGTTATATTATTATTATTATTAAGTTATATTATTAAAACTTTGAAAACTCTGTGTACCATCTTTCTTTGTAAATATGTTTACATGTTTTAATGTGGGCACATGCGGCTTATATACAGGTGCGGCTTGTGTATGTACAAAATCGGTTTTCCTCTAAAAATGTAGTGGGTGCGGCTTATAATCAGGTGCGCCCTATAGTCTGGAAATTACGGTATGTGTTTCTTATACATTCTGTACTCTGTGTAGGTTCACTGTTCTGTTTTTCATCCATGAAATTAGAATTCTCCTATTGTATTTCAGTGTGACCTTCCAGTATAAATAAAAGATAAATATAATGAAGAGAAAATGGTCTTGAGTAAAGTTCCCTGGCTGTCGGCCCCTTTGTGCCGTCTCCGTGTTTAAAATGCACTTAATTAATCCCTGCGGGGGACACTCATCCTGCGTGTCTGACCCGTCCTAACTGGGACCAGCTCCAGGGGGGGTCAAAGGTCGCCGCAGCTTCTGGTGGATCATTTACAGACGTTAAAACTCCGCCTCTCAGGGCCGATCATGCAGCTCTTAACCAGGGAGGAGCGATGCTTGTTTTCCTACCCTCATTTTAACCAATAAGAACCCAGACCTATTTATCCTTAAAGGAAAACATTTTCTCAGAATAATATTTTTTATTCCTATAGATCTGTATTTTAACATATATGTAATATTGGGCCTTAGTGGTGAACATATTCCATATTAGGATGATTAGTTTATGTCACTTTGGGATTAAATTAATTAAGTTCAGACATAAAACCTCATAATGAAGAGTCTGGGGGAACCAACGTTCTTGTTACACCGGTGTAACAACACTGTGGGTTTTTATGGGTTAAAATAGGTCACGGTAAGTAAACCAAGCGGATACTTCTGAGACAGATGGTAGGTGAACAATGAAAAAAAAAATCACTTGATTTCTTAAAGTGAAAGAGAGAAGTTCAAACAGTAGGTGAGCTGGGTTTCATGGAGGCTAAAATCTGTGCCTTCAAGAATAAAGCTGCTAATCATTTAATTTGTTCCTTGTGACTGTAGTTATTGCACTGTATTTGACACTCATATCCTTAAATAATCAACCAGTCAGGATATATATAAAAAAGGTGGATATTTCCGTTAAACCTGAAATAACAGATTCATTAAATTAAATCCACTTTGAACACAACACAAACATATTATTTCTCTCCTTTTAGTCTCCACTTCCTGCTGAGGGAATATCTGCCTTTGTTTGTGAGTTATTCAGTTATTCTGGTGCTGGGCAGGTGGTGACCAAAAATAATAAAGTTGCATGCTGTTCTTTAATATAGAAACATTGATTATAGCTGCTTTATTGCACTGTATTTGACGCACGATGCATGAGGAGCTTTTTATAACATGGTGAGGAGAGAGCGAGAGGGGTGGGGGGGGAGAAAAATGGATGGAAGTAAAGGATTGTTGGGGGAGGACAGACAGGCTGCACATGGACCAGCTGCCCCTCCAGATCCACAGCTAACACCACAAAGACTTGGCAGGTGAGCGGCCTGACAGACGTGTGTGTGTGTGTGTGTGTGTGTGTGTGAGGGGGGGGTGAGACGTACTCGGCAGTGATCTGCGTGACGAGCGGCAGGGAGGTGAAACCCGAGCCCAGGAAGGAGTCCCGGTACTGGGTCATCTTCAGCGCCGCCAGCCAGTCCTCCACCGAGCTCAGCCGGCTCAGGTCCGGACCGCCGCGGTCCAGCAAGGGATGATGGGAAGGGCTGTGGGGTGGTGGGAGGGACATGACAGGGAGACAAGCGTCACTGGGATAGAAGGACGAGACAGCGAGAGAGTGTTGGTGATTGTTAGAGCTGGATCTGATCTGGTTCAGACCAAATACTGGTGCAGCTACTTTTTACTATATCCTATACTGTATTATATAATTTTTATTTATTTTATTCTGCATGCAATCTTTCTTTTTGCTGTTGCTAATGCAATTTCTGTAGGAAAAAATTAAGGATTTTCTTATCAAATCTTACTTTATGAATGTGGGAGACACAACGATGACTTGTCAAAATAAAAGTCCAACAATTGATTGATTGGACAGTGCCAAACATACAGGTCATGGTCAAGCAATTTGTATTTATTTATTTATTTTTTTGTTGGTAAAAAAGGTATTTGTTTCATAATGTAATCGTTGCAGCTGATTTCTCATCTTGCTACTGGGATGTCCAGGTTGCACAAATACAGGTCGGCTGAATGCAGCTTGTTTACCCCTCAGTGATTATAAATACTTTACAACTTGTAGAGTAAAGTTATTCATGAGATTAAACTAATTCTATTCTTTAATGAATATTAGATGCAAATATGAATTTTTTTCCATAGGTTTGGAACAAAAACAGCAACGCTGCTCTGCAATTGTTGGACTTTTATTTTGAAAAGTTCATGCAAGGTTTGGTATTAATGTTAAGTCATATCTCACGCCTATTTTTAACATGAAATCGAGATTTTTGCCGTTTTGCCAGGGTTTTGTTTCCCTCAGCATATTTTACACATCTATGCCACCTCTCTACCACCTGCATAGTTCATCCAATCAGAAGCAGCATATTGCATGAGGACAGGTCACATGTTCTAGAGTTCAATCATCAACTTCTAAAATGGCCTCAGCACAACTAGAAGCGGAGTCAGGGGTTTTAAACTGAAGTAAAACAGCACATGAGTCATTTGTCAGTATTTCTGGTCTGAAGCTGCAGATTAACATCAGAGTTGCTGGTGCAACACGTCATGCTAATGAGTTAGAGTTTTTACTCGTACAATGCAAGTTTCTGTGATCCTTGTGAAATGCTGTGCACTTGCAGCTATTTTCACAAATTGCACAAATGTGACTCATCTCTCATGTCACCTTTCTCTAATTGTCATCAATTCATATTCATACTCATACTCATCTAACTGCAACACGAGAAGGGAAACATTAGGTAGTTGCCAAAGCAGAGTGAATGATGTTTGTCAACATAATATTACATATACTGTTTGTATGAGTCTGTCCAAAAACAACCAGATTCCACGATTAACATCAACACACTTTTGCTGCTGTAATCTTCTGTTCATATTGATCATTAGATCATTTTATAACATGTTTTAAAGAGATTGAGGAGAAAAAAAATCAAGTCAATATCTTCCAAAGTTATGGTAGTGCAACTTTTTTCTGTCATTGATTGCTAATGAGAAAGACTGGTTATTGTTTTAAGATGTCCCGATGACCATGGATCCAATCACACCACCATGCTGGTTCTGTGTTTCCTCCTCACCCGGGGGCCACGTTGTTGGTGCCGGCTTTCAGGGACGCGGGGTTCCGGATCATTTTGTCCAACATGCTGACGATGTCCGGGAACTTTGGCCGCGCGTTCCTGTCTTTCTGCCAGCAGTCCAGCATCAGCTGGTGCAGCACAACTGGACAGTCCATGGGGGCCGGCAGCCGGAAGTCCTGCTCGATGGCATTAATCACCTGGGGGGGTGGAGGAGCAGGAGGGGGGAGATAGTGGGTAAGAGGAGAAGGAGAAGACAGGACATAGCTTCACCTACGATGATGTTTTCTTCTTATCATCAAATGTGAAAAGGTAGCTTCCATTCACATCCACACACACACACACACACACACACGTTAAATAGATAAATCAGGAGGTGTAAGATGTAAAGATTTTGGCCCCTGACACATACACACGTCTGATGATTTGTATATTTCCATAGCTACTCTGACCCACCAGATAAAAAGGTCAGGTGCAATTTTATTTTCATAATGACAGGATTAAGATGGTTGTCACTAGTCGCATTTCTAACCAAAATACCTGTCACACGCTGTTTGTCAAAATAACATTGAACTGTAGATGATAAGGATTACTATAGATGAGGATTACTCCCAGTAAAGAAAAGAAAGACAAATAACATTTATACATATACATACATATATATATATATATATATATATATACATATATATATATATATATACATATATATGTATATATACATATATATGTATATATACATATACATATATATGTATATATATATATACATACATACACATATATGTGTGTATATATGTATATATACATATATATGTATATATACATATACATATATATGTATATATACATATACATATATATATATATACATATATACACACATATATGTGTATGTATGTATATATATATATATATATATATATATATATATATACAAACACACAAACATATACATATATACATATATGTATATGTGTGTGTTTATATATACATATATATACATATACATATATAAATGAAACTAAAAAAATACAAAATGACACAACATGAACTGAACTGTAGACGATAAGGATGGAAAGTGTGGCATTTCATCTATATATCTATATATCTATATATATATGTGTGTGTGTGTGTGATACAGCAAAACCATTAATGCAGGGATGATAATGACTTAGAAAAGTATTTTTCTCTGTCTTTTTATCATTGAACTAAATGCCAGAGGGGGGAAACTGTTCTGAAGAAGATTTAATCTTGTGATGTGACATCAGTAATTTGCTCACTGTGGGGTGCTGCTCTATGATGCTTCTGATTTCAAAGAGAAGACGGAGCCAAACGGATCCAAAGTTGAGTCGGGATTTCTTGCTGATGTTTAGCAACTTTTTTTTTCTCTGTCACTTTCTGTTTCTGCAGGAAAGTGACTCTCTCCTTCGCTGCAGCTCATTTTCAGGCTCATAGGGCAGGTGTATTTTATTATTATTATTATATTTTTTTACAGAACAATCTTTTCTTGTTCACTTTCATTTAAAACCACAGAAACTTTCATTTCCATTTAAGAACTTCATCCTGGCACGGTGTGCAATAACACAGTACATCAAGATATTCAGTGCTGAGCATCAGTGGCGCCCGCTGCAGCCTCTGATGTCGTAGCAGCTAGTTTTACACAGAAGAGCTCTTGATTTTATTATGCTGGTGCAGGTATTGAGGATGATAAAGATCATCTAAGATTTTCTGTGCAAACCCTTAAGTCTGGGATTTTGCATTGCAGGGGAAGGTTGTGTTAAAGATACCTGCATACCTCTGGGTGCAGGATTTTCTACTGAACATCACAGAATGCGGGTGTTCTTTGACTGGAGGAATAACTAGCTGCCATGCCACATATGCACAAAAAAAGATTATTTGAGGTTTGGTGATCATTATCTCAAATTATTCTGCACCGGCGATGGGAAAAATCACTTTCATGTCTCCTCATCTCTACTTATGATAGGTGAAATGTTTCCCTCTTTCCCCCCACCCCCCCCCTATCTTGCAGCTATTTTCACAAATTGCACAAACATGACTCATCTTTCATGTCACCTTTTACTAATTCTCATCAATTAGTGTTTGCAACATGACAAGGGGAACACTAAATATTAAAGCAGCATTAAAATCTTCCATCGATGTCACAAATGATCAACAAGTGATTTTTTGTATTAGTCTGTCTTGAAACATTTTTCCTGCTTTAATCATTTCCTTCTGTTCATGTTGATTATTAACAGATCCCTTTTATAATGTGCTTTCAAGAGATTGAGGGGAAAAGAAAAATCACTGCCCTCCTTTTATACAATACATGTATTTAGAAGCTATCAACCATTTAAAGTCAATATCTTAAGGTTACGGTCATGCAATCTTTCTTTTTGCTGTTGCTAATGCAATTTCTGTAGGAAAAAATTAAGGATTTTCTTATCGTATCTTACTTTATGAATGTAGGAGACACAACGATGACTTTTCAAAATAAAAGTCCAACAATTGATTTGACTCAATGTGTCCAGTGCCAAACATACAGGTGATGGTCAAGCAATTTGTATTTATTTTTTTGTTGGTAAAAAAGGTATTTGTTTTATAATGAAATCGTTGCAGGTGATTTCTCATCTTGCTACTGGGATGTCCAGGTTGCACAAATACAGGTCGGCTGAATGCAGCTTGTTTACCCCTCAGTGTTAAACTCAGTGATTATAAATACTTTACAACTTGTAAAGTTATTCATGAGATTAAACTAATGCTATTATTTAATGAATATTAGATGCACATTTGAAACTTTTTCCAAAGGTTTGGAACAAAAACAGCAACGCTGCTCTGCAATTGTTGGACTTTTGGAATTTTTTTTTATTTTGAGTTACGGTCCTGAATTCCTGTTTTTTGTTACTGGGACTAAGTGAGCAAAACTTCATAATATTCTGAGTTTTTGCTCTGCCAATAACTACTCTTACGTTTGCCCTTTGACCCCAGTGACCTCCATTTCCCACCTTCCGTACCCTCATTACCTCCCCAGTAAAAACACTGATGAGTAGCTTTAAATCATGTGATTAAGAAGTTGTGCAGCAACTTTATCAGGAAACTAAACTTATGTTAGATTGTACCAGAACTCGTAACTTTGATAATCCAGGAAAAACTTGTTCTGGCCTGAGCTTTATGACAAGGGGGGAAAGAAAAACAAATCACATTTGCGGGAGCAGATTGGAAGAAATTTTTAAGATACTGTTGTCATAGAAACAAAAAATCCTGCCGTCGTGTTTTCTCTGTTCAAACCTTCATCCCAGCAGCATGTGGACGCCGGCCTACAGCCAGGACTCTGCCAGAAATGTGGTATTGTGCCTTCCAGCCAGCGCGGCCCAGGCTTTTGTCTTTGCCTGGCTGCTTCAGTTTCTGACCTCTACCTGTTTTCCTGGACGTTTGCCTGCCTGCCCGTTCCCGTTGGACCCGTCTGCCTCTCCTCGCTTTGATCATTGTTCCGGTAAACTTTGTTTTTCCGCCTTTTCTGCCAAGCCTCGAGCGCCCGTGCCAATAAACCTTTTCAATATCACTCTATCGCTCACAGTTGAATGATGGAGTGACCTAGAAGTGTGGTGAAAAAAAATTCCTCGAAAACACGCGTTTACTCGCCACTTTCTGTAAATGTTAAGTACCGAGTGTGTGTTAATGTGTGTGTGTGTTTGTCTGCCTGCTCTAATGATAAACCGAGGGTGCCGCTGTAAACGCGGCGGCGGGGATCCGCCCGCTCATTGGGTGAACTCCACCCGACCCCGGCACACTTCTTAGGCTTTGTGTCGGCATAAATTTTGCACCGCTGTCAATCAAAACGCCAGCGAGTGTAGTGAAACATCACAGGTCTCTTTTATGTTTAATTCATGAACACAGCACCTGTGGTGGCTCCGCTGACAGTTTCACTGTTCCGTGTTCTTTGAAAATCGTGCGTGCACGCCCCGTGTGTGTGTGTGTGTGTGTGCGTGCGTGCATGAGTGTGTGTGTTATACCTTCATGCATGTGTGTGGTTCAGAATGTGTGAGTTCGGGGTGTGAGGTTCATGCATAGTTAATGCCCCACCAGGCCCTCGTTAGCTACAGTGGTAACGCGCTTTTCCTTCATCATTATACAATGTCTGTGCCATTATAAAAGTGTCTGTCATTACTGCTGCATAGGCTGCTTCTGAGGCTGAGGGGTGAGTTTGTGTGTGTGTGTGTGTGTGTGTGTGGGGGGGGGGGGGGGGGGGGGCAGGAGACAGACAGAGAAGTGTGAAATAAGGGGAAAGAGCTGTTTAAGTTGATATTGATGCCGTACAAGGGTAAAGGTTCTCTGCAGGGGAAATGATTTAGTCTTGAAAATGGGATCCGGCCGTACGGATGGAAATGATTTGGGAATATATCCACCGCTCCTGATTAGGCCCGTATCCGCAGCACCGCTAACCAGATAAAGGAAACTTCATGGATATTCCGGGTTGAGGAGGTCTAAAGGCAGGTTAAACAACGCTGGAGTGGCACTGCGGTTTAAATATAGTGTGTGTTTCCCTTCCTGGAGGAAATGAGGCAATGCAGCTAAATACGTAAAGAGCTTACATTTAGCAGGTAATAAACACAACTGAAGCCAGTCAGCAGTGTTGTGGCAGATTTATTTTAAAGTTTAAACTCAAGACAAACTGGAAGCTTGTTAAAATCCCCACGTTCCCCTGTCAAAGCCATTAGATTGGGGGATTCAGAGCCTCAATGCTTTTCTATAATCTGTGTATCACGTTTCTTCTGAGAATAGAAACCTGAAGTAAAAAATTCAGCAATCCGATTTTGTGGAACCTCTTCTTTTCATGTGCCGTACGTGACTCCTTTTGGCTTAAAGCAGAACACTCAGCCTGAAGAGAGGCTGCTTTTTTCTTTTTAAACAGCAGAGAATTATACTGTTCTTGTTTTAAAACTTGAAGATCATTTCTTACTTGGAAAAAAAAATCCACTTAATAACAACGCTTGTGATGCCTTCACAAAGAAAATAATAAGGTACAGAAAAGCTCCAACAAATTGATCATAGTGTGAAGATAATTGGAATAAAGTTGTCAAGACAATACAATATTCCCAGAAGAAAAGATCAACATTCTGACACCTTTTTTTTTTTCTTCCTTTAGGGGGAACAAACATTTCTGTGACACTTAAATTGATGTCCTCATTTTCACTGTGGTTTCCTAGACACACAGACCCTGCTGTGAGAGAGGAAACAAACAAAGCACCAAAGCAACACACAAACACACACACACACACACAAAAGATGACGTGCTTCCAATAACAAAAAAACACACACTATGAGGTTCCATTTGTATCAAATTAATCAGACACAACATTAACATTGTGTCCATGCAGCATGCGCCTGTGACACGCTTGATTTATAGTAGCATATGCATTTTTAAAAAAATGGAACCTCATACATGCTTGCACACACCAAAAGATGACATGCAACTAAAACACACTTATGAGGTTCCATTTGTATCAAATTAAGCCGACACAACATTAACATTGTGTGCATGCACGGTTAACTTAATCAATTTTGTCATGCACGCGACACACACCTATAGCTTACACAACTTCTTGTTGCATGTGCACGTATTTTTCGCATGCATGCTCTGATAAAAATGTTCAATTAACTTCAAGCAATGCATGAACGGGCCCATTATATGTCAATGGGGCAACTACGTTACATGTCGAAGCAGGTGTCAAAGCATGCGCCTGTGACACGCTTGATTTATAGTAGCATATGCATTTAAAAAAAAATGGAACCTCATACGTGCTTGCACACACCAAAAGATGGTGTGCAACTGGGGTTCCATTTGTATCAAATTAATCAGAGACACACATTAACAGTTGTGTGCATGCCTGATTAAGTTAAGTTTTGTCATGCATGCGTTGTTATGCACAGATTGTGTTTCACACGTAGCCAGAAGCTGCGACACACACTACAGCAGATCTGCCCAATCCTGCTCCTCAAGAGCTACTATCCTACATGTTTTAGGAACCTCCCTACTCCAACACAACAGATTCCAATTAATCACAAGCCCTTGGCAAGCTTCAGCTACTTGTTTGTGAGTTGATGATTAGAATCAGGTGTGTTGGAGTAGGGAGATTCCTATAAAATGTAGGATGGTAGCTCTCGAGGAGCAGGATTGGGCAGCCCTGCCCGACAGCATTGTGGCTACTTGTTGCGTCTGATCGCATGTTCCACATGTGAGTCTACGCTAAAAATGTTCAATTAACTTCAGGCGGCACACTGGAACACACACATTAACGCGACTATTAAAAGTCAATAGGGCAACTACATTACATGCCTGCAAAGCACATTCTTGTGACACGCTTGATCGACAGTCACGTGTGCATTTTGAAACAGATGGAACCTCATACTTGGATGCTCATGCACCAAAAAGGATGGCATGCAACTAAAACAAAAAAATTTGCAAATTTACACAAAAAACATAGTGAGAGATGTCAGTAAGAGAACAAGACATCAGTCGGAGCCTCACAGACACACACACACACACACACACACACACACACACACACACACACACACACACACACACACACACACACACACACACACACACACACACACACACACACACACACACACACACACACACACACACACACACACACACACACTGACTCACGTCTTGATTGCTCATGTCCCAGTAGGGCCTCTCTCCGTATGACATCACCTCCCAGGTGACGATCCCGTAACTCCAAACATCTGATGCTGACGTGAACTTCCTGTAGGCGATGGCCTCCGGAGCCGTCCACCTCACCGGGATTTTACCCCCCTGGGAGACGGGTGGGGGGGAATTAAAGGGAAAATTTATTAAGGCGCCTGATATTTTGAGTTGCACTCATGCTTGCAGCCGTGACAGATTACTTAACAGAGGCGAATGTATTGGTCTTAGTGCATCATAAATATAACGTATGTCATGGTCATCACAGTCTTTACAGGACGGTGGCTGTGTGTGATCACACTGCTCAGTGAGACAGAACGGAAATACCTGCACCTGAATTTTACCTAATATTTTATCTCTAGTATGGAAGTGGAGGCCAAGCAGGTGTTTGCTGTGTAGTCAGATGGATAATGTACATCTGTTCACATGCACACATACATCCCCCCACAAGAAAATGATTTATTTTGTTATATATGACAGCAGGAAAAGGTTATTAGATTGTGCCAGATGAAAATGTGCATGATGGAATACATGCAAGATTTTACATTTTTGAAAACCTGTTGCTAAAAGTCACTAATTTGGCAAAAGCTGTATATTAACATTTATGTCACTTGTATTTTAAAACACTAAAATTAGCTCCTTACTGACTGTGCACAAGCAGCTGAGGTTATGACACAACCCCAACACCTCTGTTTCAGCCCTAGTCCTTTGAAACAAAGCTACAAGAAGAATTCATTTGAAATGAGTCCACCACCCTGTTAATGATTAACA
>JAYKQN010000006.1:1375000-1410000 GCA_036785175.1 Eupleurogrammus muticus
CTTTATGCAACAGACCACAATATCTTAAAGTTAGTCTACAGCCTACATGCTTTAGAAACAGTTGTCATACTGTTTTAATCAAGGAATTTGAGTAAATTATCACATTTTTTCTGGTTTTACTGAGCAAGATTTGTGTCGTGTTCTCAAATAAACACCTGATCTTAAGTGATGAATGCTCCTGCTGTTTTTTTTTTGTCATTTACAGTAAGTGAACTCATGCAGTTACAGCTTGTATTTATCTGTGAAGGCTGAAAGTCTGCAGGAGAATTTACTTTTTCCCCCTTCCTCCTTTAAAATGCATCTTCACAGGAACGGATTCTCTGCAGCACACGAGAGACGAAGCAACTCTTCCACTTTTCAAATATTGGATTTGAAGGGCTTCTCTTCTATTCTGAGCAGTTTTTGTAACTTCTCTGAAAGCACAATCCAACAATCAGAGCTGCTTCACAAAGTAAGCGAGTGGCCATGTTTGCAGAGATGAGAACAAAGGGCTGCATTTGAATTCCTCTTTTCTTTCTTCACATAACTACTTTTGGCACCTTTTTTTTTTTTGTTAAGGATTGAGTGCAAAATTCACAAATGCTGTCAGGAAGCATGCGATGTTGGCCCCATTTAGACCACGTTTTTGGTAAAGGGGGGTGCAGAAGAACTCCCATGGAGGTCAGGGAGGCAGCTTTTTGCAGCCAGAGGAGGCCAACTTCAAAAACACACTTTCACCGTACAAACTAGTTCATTTCTAAAGCCTGTTCTTCATGGCGCTGCTGGACAATCTTAAAAAGAAATAAATAAATAAAACAGTCGTCTCGGTCACATTAACCTGTTAAAATCCAGCAGGTTCAGCATCGACTTTAATTCACATAAAACCTGAGCTCCAACACTAAATAAAGTATTTTATCTGTTCCTGTTGCAGCATCAATATATATCATCAATATCCACATCATCAATACAATAATAAAATAGTTTAATATAATATCAGTAGTAGCTGCAGCTAACCACTATTTAGATATTTATTTAGATTGGAGCTGTTTGTGGGATTATTTAATTGGCTCCTTTATAATCTCTATGATTTTATGGACAAATAATTACATCAATACCAATTATTGAACTTTGCATTCAATAACAGATGATTGATTTCCTTCCCTGATTTGGGTCAGTTTGTTTTAAGTTTTAAAGTATTTTATCTCTAGTAAAACATGATTTTTTCCACAATATTTCTGTGTAACAGCAACATACAACATTTATTCTGACTCTTCTGTCGTCACCTCACATGTTGTAGAGTTCTTCTAAAACCAGGTTTTAATAAATCACCTTTATGGTTGTAGATCTATTCAATATTTATTTTCATTTACAGCAGGAAAACTGAAAAAATAGATTGTTTAGAGAACCTAAATATGGATATATCTTGTATATCTAGTAAGTAGGCTGGCTAAAACTGGCTTGTAGGGGTAATTATGGTGTTTTGGCTGGAATTATTATTCAGGCGCTGATTTGTCCGTGTTTCTGATAATGATAGCTGATGGGCTTCATGTTATTAGGAGATGTGTTTATACAAAAAAATACAGTACAATTACAGCATTGTTTTAATCAGAATATTCTCACTGCTGATGGTTACAGTGCATCCGATAGGACAGAGAAGCTGGTTTGGTTTTTATCAGAGAGCCGATAAAGACCAGACCAACACATTAGTATCTGCTTATCTTAACAGCCCTCTATGGAAAATTACCACTTTATACTTCCTGATTGGAACTATGGACTTTATCTGACCTGCTCGGATGAATCGCTTACAATTAAGGTCCCCGGAGCAAAGACTGAACGTAGAAATTCTGCCTTTTGCTTGGACGCAGCAGCTTCCTGGAGAGATGCTCAACTCACACTAAGGATCAATACTCCAGTATCTTATGGACATTTAAAAAACATTATCATGAAGCTCCTTAACTTGTAGTATCTTCTAGTATGTTAGCAGGTAATTTGTTTGTAGTTTGCTGCGACACCAAAGACCATATTTTCCCCTCATCTGGGGAACCAATCAGAACAGAAGAAACTCTATTGACAACTGTACATCCAACATGGCGGCAGACACTAATTTACTTTTCATTGCAGCCTTAGAAAATGTTCTAAGTAACTTAGAACCCAAGTTAATTTTGAAAGATAAACAACGTTTACTGCTAAACTATATAATCGTCATCAGGTTTCCGGTTCCTCATCAGGTATGTGTTATATGATTGGCTATAAACTAAGTACAGGATTGTTTAATAGAATTTGTAGTGCCCAATGAACAAATCTCCATTAAGAACAGATGAACGGATGGTATTGCAAATATAGTACTGACCAAATGTTTTAAATAAATGAGTACGCGTGTCCAAACGTCGTCAGGCATTCTGATAATGATAATGATCACTGATGGGCTGCCAAAGTCTTAACTCTATTTGATTTTGAAAGGATTCATCCCATAATTGCAGTTATGTGTTTCCATGTGTATTAAAGAAACTGCTTATACATAAAATATAAGAAAAAAAAGGTGCAAACTTTTCCCAAACTTTTGGCCTGTACTTTGAGGGTAGAACCAAATCAGATTTCATAATTTCAATACATGCAAACATGCATTAAATGTCCTGAGCTGAACATTAAGAATCAACAGAGAAAAATCAGACATATTGAGGAGCTGGAGGCGTTTTTTTTTTTCACCATGCTACTTGTTCACCTTTGGGCTGGACTTTTATTAACCTCACTGATGTCCCTGCTGACACAGTTGCAGTTGAAGGTGTGTGTGTGTGTGTGTGTGTGTGTGTGTGTGTGTGTGTCTTTTAATTCACTTTGCGTGTTAGCCTGCACCTTTGATGCTCCTTTAGCTTAATCCTCTGCAGGCCAAAGCTTCTTCTAGGTACACAAAAACACACGCCCATTGATCCTCCGGGTCTTGTGGCTGCAAGATGGTCATGCTAGGACAGCAGCACCGGGGAGATCGATGGTTGGTGTGTGTGTGTGTGTGTGTGTGTGAGAGTGTGTGTGTGTGTGTGTGTGAGTGTGTGTGTGTGTGAGAGTGTGTGTGTGTCAGCGGATGGTTTCTGAGTCAAAAGGTGTCACGCTGAGAGAGATGAACATCAAAGAGTCTCTTTCTGTTTTTAGAGGCGCCTCCATAGAAAAGAGGGAAGGATCAAAGAGGAGGACAGACAGGCAGACAGACAGACAGGCACAGACAGACAGACAGACAGACAGACAGACAGACAGACAGACAGACAGACAGACAGACAGACAGACAGACAGACAGGCAGGCAGGCACAGACAGACAGACAGACAGACAGACAGACAGACAGACAGACAGACAGACAGACAGACAGACAGACAGGCAGACAGACAGACAGACAGACAGACAGACAGAGAGACAGGCAGAGAGACAGACAGGCAGGCACAGACAGACAGACAGACAGACAGACAGACAGACAGACAGACAGGCAGAGAGACAGACAGGCAGACAGACAGACAGACAGACAGACAGACAGACAGACAGACAGACAGACAGACAGACAGACAGACAGACAGACAGGCACAGACAGACAGACAGACAGTCAGACAGACAGACAGAGAAACAGACAGACAGACAGACAGACAGACAGACAGACAGACAGACAGACAGACAGACAGACAGACAGACAGACAGACAGACAGGCACAGACAGACAGACAGACAGTCAGACAGACAGACAGAGAAACAGACAGACAGTCAGACAGACAGACAGAGAAACAGACAGACAGACAGACAGACAGACAGACAGAGAAACAGACAGACAGACAGACAGACAGACAGACAGACAGACAGACAGACAGACAGACAGACAGGCACAGACAGACAGACAGACAGACAGGCAGACAGACAGACAGAGAGACAGGCAGGTTGAGGAGGACACAGCACAGGAAGGAAACGCTGGGACAAAAGGAGGAGCAGGAGGTTGCTTCACTCTTTGTGTCTTTTCTTCCAGAAGCGTCCAGGCCTCTCCATCTGTTTTACTGTGTGGGTATTTATGTCACTTTCACAGCAATTTTACTAAAACTCTGATATTGGCCAGCTAATCGTTCATCAATATAATAACGTACAGGCTTATTTATCATTTGTTCTAAACAGCTACAGATGGCGTGTAAAATTAAACTATCGTCGGGGAGTTTCACAAATTACCCTTAAACTCTTTAATCAGTTTCAAAGTGCTGACATCAATCTGTGATCCTGGACCTCCACCACCACCACCACCCAGTCTGCTGTGGACAGTGGGAAGTGGTCAGAAGGAAGGGTGCACCATTTAAACCAGTCTCTGTTCATGCCTTCACTCTATTGACATAAATAGAGGTTGCTAGCAAGTTTCCAAAAGAAGTAATGGAAGATAAAATCCTCTTTTCATGCAAAAAATTAGACAGCAAAGTTCACCTTCAGCAGTTTTAGTCAGATACTTTCCAAAATAACAACCTTTTCAGAACAAATGTCCTTGTTGGGAATTGGGATTTGAGGGTTGTTTTGAGCTTTTATTCTAAAAATGTCTGAATCTGTATCAGAGTTTGGTGTCACTATAGAGGTAGAATGCATGTACTTACTGTAAATTAACAAACAGCATGTGGGGTATTCATTCGTTTCTAATACTTAACAGACCGGGTGTTTATTTGAGACCAGGCAACAGAAGAATAATTCCTTCCTGACAAAAATCTTGCTCAGCAGATAATTTACACTATTTCTTCTGTAAATCTAAAACCATTATGACTACCATATAACTTACTGTCCGATTACAGTAATTAAACGTTTTATGGCTGCTCCCGGGTTTTACCACAGAAAATTTGAATGTAATGTTGTGCTTTTTTTTTATTATTTATTATTTATATGCATTGGAATCATGGTGATTAACAATTAAGCAATATTACCAGAGAGGGTGTGTTTTTATTATCATTGGAGTGATGATTTTTTTTAATTAAATCAGATCTGCTTTTAGTTGGAACCGGTGGTTATTCAGCACATTATGCACCTGTCCCCTGTGTTAATTGACACTTGGCTATAAATTGATAATTCATAGCATATCGCATCTGAGTGTTGCAGCTTCACACCGGGAGTGTTGTTATTTACCCTGAGGAAGGAGTCCAGCGCTCCGTTCTCCATGAACTCCGTGATGATCATCGTGGGTCGGCTCTTGGTGACCACGCCCTCCAGCCTGATGATGTTGGGCTGGTCAAACTGGCCCATGATGGACGCCTCGGACAGGAAGTCCCTCCGCTGCCTCTCCGAGTAGCCCACCTTCAGGGTTTTAATTGCCACAGGGATTTCCTTCTTGCCGACCGGCTTCAGGCGGCCCCTGTACACTTCCCCGAACTCACCTGAGGAGCATAAATCATCATGAGCAAGATAAGTTCCAAGACGTCAGTTTGAGATGCCGCTGTGTTCTGGGGTGTGTTATCTGAGAACTCAGCGAGCATGAGCTGCACAATGAGCAGCTACGGCAAGAAAACAAAAGAAAGCAGACCTCTTCTGTTCGGGTTCACTTCCACTCGAAATAATCACGCTGACCAGTTCAACCTGGCTCCTCTGGTCTCCATCACCTCTTCATTCAGACAGGAATTCTCTGTCTTTCTGAGAGATTCAAAGGGCGCAGATTGCATTTTCTGTCTTCTTTTTTTTTTTTTCCCCACAGCAGCAGATTCCTCCACAGACGCTGTCCCTGCTGTACATCGCCTCCACGGGGACCGAGATTAAACCAAACCACATTTTGCGTTTCCATACTTGCGTGAATCATGTTTGAGGCCCAAAGACAAACAAGTGTTTGTTGAGATGTAGGAGTGGTTGTTTTTTAAAGCCACTTTGCATGTTAAATAAATGAGTTCAGTGCCAGTAAAAATGTACGTAATCCTATGGATTGGATGTTTGGGATTTTTGCATGTGGCACACACTGCTCCGCTATGTGTAGTAAATGGTGAAATGATAAATATTTTCGGGGGTTTTCACATAGTTTAACAACTTATTCGACAACTTATCTATCTATCCATCCATCCATCCATAAAAACGATGGCATTTCCTGAGGGTCTGTGTGGAGTTTCAGTTTAGTTTAGGAGATTTTTAACCTTTTTTGTTGTAAAATATTTAATGTTGAATAATTGTAAAGGAATACTTGTGCTAGGTCTGAAATCCAGGTCTGTTCCCTATAGGGCAAGCTTTAAGATGTAATGATAATGATAATAATGATGGTTTGAATATCCATCCAAAGAAAAAAGAAAGAAATCATAAAGCAGGATACACATAAATCATGGTATTACATATTAATAATAAAAAAAAGCTAATCAACAGTTAAATGCATTTTGAAAACGAATCGCAAGTGAAATCAAATGGGCTGCATTCGGTTGCTGTTTTATTGTTAAACTGTTGTTGTTCTCAGCAGAGCGCCGTGTTAAACACAGAGCTGGCCTCCCAAATCTGTCTCATCCTGACGGACTGAGCGGGTCGGCTGGACCAGATTGCAACTGAGGGAGTTGGAATGAGCTCATATGGAATAATAAAACCATCAGACAGTGTGGAATAATATGGGCTGAGCTACCTTGAAGCTGAGGGTGAGTAATTATTGAACAATAATATGATTATGATATGATGACACTGAGTGAAACACTGAGTTTCTCGTTAAAAATCATTAAAATTATATATGTTATTTCTCCCTCATTACAGCATTTCTAATCTAGAAATATGCAAATAGAGCTTTTGAAGTAGAACAGATTGACACACAATGTCTCCCACTTCACTGTAAAGTCTCTTATCAGTGTTTGTGCACTGGCGGCTTCAAGCTTCCACATCACATTTGTGTGATTTGAATATTAGCTTCCAAACTATGTTATTCATGTTTGCAGACCCAGCTCTTGGTACTGGATTTTCAATGAGGCCAGAGAAAAATTTCAGCAGACGAATGTGAAATCAGCCTTCGTATAAAACACCATTCTGCACAGGAAGGCTCAAACATCCAAATATAGTAGAGAAACATATTTTTTGAGTGGATGAAAACTCACTTTTAACCTGAAGTTCTTGAACTTGTTTTAAATGTATAGCAATTTTCTATCCTGTTCTGGAGACTCAAATGTCTTTTGTCAAAATAAATGCAGTCATATGCTGCTCGGGGACATGCAAATTGAATATCACTTCAAAATAAAATCCCTCATTCCAGAGATAAAAAAATCAGTGTATGAATAATGGATGAGTGATGGGAATTGGATGACAGGCCGAGTCGTCTTGTTTCACTGTGATCTCTGCTCCACATCTCGCTGCACAGACGCATGTGGCAAGGTCTAAGAACTAAGACAGATTACAAGCCCACCCCCTCCTTGTCAAGCGCTCCAGCAAGTGAGCTAAACATATTTTATGTCTTGCTTTGTGGAATCGTTAGAACGGCAAGTTGAAGCCGAGGTTAACGAATGGGTTGGGTGCACCTTCAACACCAATCGCCTTGTCTGAGCATGACGTCAGGAGCAAAAAGCAGCAGGACCAGTCGGCATGCTGACCGTAGACGGTATAAACAATGGCCGTAGCCTCTGTGGCATCCCTATTTATGGAGCTTTACTGTGGCAAATCGTCATCCTGTCCTTTTCCCACCCAGCTCCACACTCTTTCCTAAAGCTGGGCGGGATCTCCTTCAAGGAGGCGGAGCTAGTGGCTAGCCACCTGTCACTCAAAGCTGCAACTCCCTAAATTATGCAAACCTATCTAAGCTCGTCATGAAGAGAAGAATTAATCATTAATAAAACATGGTCATTTCTGCTGTAAAATTGGGCGTCTGCGTGGATTGACTCACTTTTAAAACCAGCCACAAATGGGCATTTAAAGGGCTGCAGGTTTTGACACTCCCCTATTGGCCTAATTTTAAAGCTGATCACCTGGCGCCAGTTTTCACACTCACTATGTTTACATGCACAAAATTCATTTTCTTACACGTAGCTACTAAGCCGTCTACATGTCTAATAAAAGTTAATGTTCCACCAATATTCATTTACTCACAGTGGTGTGTACTCTGATTCTCGGGGTGCCTCACAAATTTAATAAAGGCAAATACTTGGAATTGTCTAGTAAAGAAACATTTCACCTCTCGTCTGAGGGGCTTCATCAGTTCGTAGGCATTGGTCTGGCTAGTCTGCACTAGTCTGTATAAACAGTGGAGTCAGCCCCAGGTATTTAACCTTCAGGGTGTGTTCAGTACCTTTTAAAATGCTGGCTTTACTTGACCATTGTTGGTATCTCAGGCGTTAGGGTCCTATGTCCCCTGGAGAACTTTTAGTGAACACACCCACAGAGGTTAAATACCTGGGTCTCACTGCACTGTTTGTCAGACTAATCAGACCAAAGCCTATGAACTGATGAAGCTCCTTGGATAAGAGGCTGAACGTTTTCCCAGACAATTACAAGTCCAGGTGCCTTGATTCAATTTGAGAGAGAGAACAATGACCTGGATGAATGAGAATATTCAGACAACACAAGTTGAAGTATTCGGTCCACACCAGGCAATCACATTCTTAGTAATTAGCATTCCGACTCCAGCATGGTCTGCTTTCACATCTGCCAACGAACTAAAATTGGTCCAATTGACATATTTATCAATGTTTATCTTCTGGTAGAAAAAAGCACCAATTCGGACTCATTATGGAGCAACATGGTCACTACTAGCTCTTGTCTGCGTGTATTACATTCTCTCTATTGGCAAAATATCCGATTCCAAAATGAGTCGCAGCTGCATCTCGAAAACAATCTGCGGATGCACGGGAGTCGCCGAAGATTCGAATCGCATCATTTCAGGCAGAGGAGATGTGCAATTTTCATGAATTAATGAGGTCATATGGGACAGACGTGGTCCCGAAAACCCACAAGGCTATGAAATAATTAGTATCCCCTCGTTTGGACTCGAGTGTGAGCTTTCACCAGAGGAACTAACTAAAGGGACCAAGGGGACCAAAGTCCCCTTGATTTACTGCACACCTGATGATGACTGATAGTTTCAATGGAACCAAATGAACTCGGAACCTTTGAATGGACCATCTGGTGCACACCAGCTGATGTCCACTTGTGTGTGGACAATAACCTGCAAGAAAAGGAACCGCTCCTCCCTAATACCAACAGGTCCTCTTGGAGGAACCTTGGTACCCACATCAGACAGGACCTGACCTGGAGGCTACATGCTAACTCAGTGCTGAGTAAGCCAAGCCAGAGACTCATTCACTCCAAGTATCTTCTCAAACACTGTGGAATTTCTCCTCCTGCACCATTGAGAGAGCCCTGATGGGGGACATCACCGTGCAATGAGCGATTCGCATGAATTAACATACAAAAAGGCAGAGCTTTGTGCTGCCTAGAGGATATTTGCACCAGGCGCTGCAGGAATAAGGCTAGGAGAATCATTAGGGACCCAGAACCTCTCTGATTAAAACCTTTTTCTCCTCGCTGTAAAAGAAGAAACACCAGACCAGCACCAGGAGGCTCCGGAAGAGCTTCTACCCTCAGGCCACCAGGATCCGGAATAAGGTCATCGCCTGAAACTATTCATCTTATATTTAAACTTGTTTTAATGCACAAATTAAAAAAGGACTGGCAGTGACTGCACCTTAAATGATCGCATGTGACAAATAAAATTGAATGACTGATTGATTAAAAACTACGGAGATGGATCGAGGGCAGAATTTGAGAAAGGGAGGACAGGAAGGGGCGGACATGTAGGTGAGAGAGTGAAGGAAACGAATGAGCCTGTATTGGTAATAAGGGGGAAGATGGAAGTATGGATGGACAGAGAAATGAAAACAGTAATTTCCTCACAGAGAGGTGTGATCGGATGACACGACACTTCCTCTTCTTCTGAAGGGGAGGAGGTCGACAAGAGGATGGAGTATTAAACTAAATATGAGTTTACATTTGTTTCTACAATCGTGTTTTTAATCTACAGGATCTTTGAGATATTACCATTATTGTTGCAGAAGTTGTCTTCAGACAGGAGACACTTCTTATGGTGCGAGTGATAGTAATAAGGAAAGAGGAAACGAGAAGGGTGTTATCGCAGAGGGAGAAAACCAGAGTGAGGTGAGATATTTTTATTATCTCCTTGGGGTGTTTTCCTCTTTTATCTTCCCCCTGCAATGTGTTGATCAGCTTTTCCCCCCCTTGGTTCTTTGTTTTAGCATTTCTCTATATGCAAACAAACTCTAAACTCCAGGGGGGCCGAATCACAGAGACAGATGAAGATAGATGGGAGCGAAAAAAAAAGAAAAGTCAAAGAAAGGCAAAAAGAAAAGGAGACAGGGGAGATGTGGATAAACTCTGCTGTCTATATCTCAGCAGAATGGAGGAGATTCACCACATACGTTTCCATCGCTCCTCTGTCACCTCTGGCCGAGGTGAGAAACCTTCCCCTGAAGGAAATAAAGCGCGAAACGGGGGGATTAGAGAAAGCCTCTCAGAACGGCTCAACGGAGCGCGTTCCCAGCAGCGAAGGCCTCAATCTGGTTCATGACCTTTAACACCCGCGGCTACGCGGCGATTTGGCCTTCATTGGTTTTTTTTTCTCCAAAAAACAAAAAAACATGATCTATCCAAGGGATAACATTTGATATAAAAACATTTCTCTATTTTAATTATGCTAGATGACATTTACGACTAATTAATCATTATATATACATATTTAAATAAAATCTGTTCATGATTCTGCATTTCGTTGTGATTACACATTGATAACTCATAATAAAAATTGCTTGAGTTAATAAATGTAATTGGCAAGATGACAGTTTTCAGGTATATAAAAATGCACATTACGTGTTTATGTTGGTTTTATGTCATTTAATAGCTCATATTATTTTATTTTTTCAAAATGAAAATCATGGAATGTGTGATTTTCTGACTCGAAATTATAAATTCTAAATCCACCTAGAATATATGACTAGTAGTGATAGTATGTGTTAATTTTTTTAAAACCTTTATAAAAAGAGTAAAACTATCTGGCACCAGGTTTTTAGGATGACACCACATATTATGCCATTTATCTGTATCTTGATTCAAAGTTTATTTAAATTCATTATGTATTATTCAGTATGTTTATGTGACACTCAAGATTATCTATTAATTATTGTGTTAATCTGACATAATGAGATTTTTAAAATACACATATACACCTTATTTGGGTCGAGTTGGACTTATCATCAAATTAACACCTAGATAATGTGAGTGAATTTGTATAAACTGGACAATGAAAACTGGTCAAGTAAAGAGAAAAAAATGTGTAATTCAACATATTTTCACACAGTGCAACCAACAAATCTGTTTATTTAAAAAAGTAAGATTAAGGGAAACAAAGGGAACCTTGCATCTTATTCCCGAGCGTCTGCTCAGAAACTATCGTTGAGAACTTATTAACCTTATTAAGTTGTTTTTATGCAGCTTTTCACAAGGTGACGGAAAAGTCAAATACAGTTTCACATGTGTATATTTCCCTGCTGAAACAACAGGTGACGCTGCGTGAGGGAGTGGACCCCGTCAGTTATTGGATTTTCTCAGTTGCAGCTAAACCGAGACAAGGACAGACGCCCGACTAGATGCAGAAATCTAATTCTGAGCATTAACCTCTGCATGTAAATGTTAATATACTGATGGCAGGGACCCAGAAACCAACCAGTACTCCCATAACATTTATTTACAGACAGAGCATAAACTATAATGAATGTGGAATTTACCTATAAACAACCGAGTGAATCTGCACTTGAGGGCGTCTGGGTACCAAAGATGATGATGATGATGATGATGATGATGATGATGATGACCACTTTAACCAAACAGGAAATCTTGCCTGGTCCCTACAGTTAGCAGCAGGGCTTTCATGCGTTGCAATAGTTAGATTAAAAATATGGAAATGATCTATGTCTCGTCTGTAATAGTTACAGGTTTTTTTAAATTTGATGAAAACATTTCAATAATTTTATTGTGTTCTGATACAAACCTCGACGAAATTTTGCAGGGTTTTAAGCTGTAGTGCAAATAAAACAACGTACATATTGATTGTGTTTATTTGATCAGTGGATCACCGAGCAAAGACTCGATCAGTGGATCACCGAGCAAAGACTCGATCAGTGGATCACAGAGCAAAGACTCGATCAGTGGATCACCGAGCAAAGACTCGATCAGTGGATCACAGAGCAAAGACTCGATCGGTGGATCACAGAGCAAAGACTCGATCAGTGGATCACCGAGCAAAGAACGAGTGGGAGAAGCGTTCTGACGGTCACGATTCGACTAAGAGCAGTAAAGCTAGCAGAGGAAATGAAAATTGAACATTTCCGTCTTGGGTCTTTCATAAAATGGTGTGATTTTTCCATCCGGACCAGAACTAAGGCAGCGCAGCAACTTCCAGCAGATTATAACACATCATTTAGAGGAAAGTGACTGATGGTGAAGAAAGTGAAGCTGGCATGTTTGATGGAGATTTAGCTGCTGTTGGAATCAGAAACAGAGGATGAGGACTTTGATGGTTTGATTGATGACATTACCCCGCTCTATTTTTAAATACACACACTTGTGTGCTTGTTTTATCCGTGTGTTTTACCATGCCCGCAATAATTAAAAAATGTTAGTACTTTGTAATTAATACTTAAATAAAGCACAACCAAACTCAGTTTAGCTCCCGCTCTATGTGTGTATATAAACCCTCCCCTATAGTTAGGTGCCTGATGTGTGTGTTAAATACAGTAATGACACACAGAACTCTGAGCTTTTTAGTACTGTGCAGCTTATGCTTGTGAAAATACGGTACATGTTGGAGCATTTTTGCCTAGAATAAACTATAAATATGTGATTGTGTGTTGCATACAACTATTCATTATGTGCAGAGTTCCACGCTTGGGCAGCTGGTGATGATGTTTTTTCTGGTTTAATACCATGCTGTCATTTGGTGCACTAGAATTTATGTGTGCATGTGTGCAGGCGTGCAGCAAACACATCACCCCTAACATTCAGCTGACGACTGGGATATTCTTAGACACCTTTAGGGGGATGTCCAGGCACCTTCTGTTATTTATTGGCATGTTTTCATGCCTATTTTGTATTCTGTGTAATTATTCAGATTTAAAACCCGTTTTATTGGCCAACTACACATGCAAATTTCCATCCAGTTTCAAGTGTTTCACCTGGCTCGATCCCTTTGGGCATAATAAAGTTAATATGTCAGCATTCAGCGAAAATTAGTGGGGAAAAAAAAGAAAGAGGCGTTTCATCTGCAAAGCTTTGCCGCGTTTTTTTTTCCCCTTTTTGTTGTGTTGCTTGTTTTTTAATCTGACGGCTGAGGTGCAAAAGCTCAGCCCCCTCCAAATATATCAGAGGATAGTCTGGGACGCGTTTTCACATCCAACTTTCTCCATTTGCCAAACATCCCACAGCATTTCTCAGAGTGAGCGCTGAGATCGTCCAAAGCCAACGCATGAACACTTTATTTATTCCTGTGAAAGTTTCTTCGCATGAATAAAACATCTCTGCTGACTTCAAAGCACAAAAATAAAGCAAAAATAAATAAATAAATAAATAGAAATAAATTGCCATAGCATGTTTTTCCAGATATTTCTCATTGACATAAAAGTCTGGCAGAAAACGAAATTGATTAATTCGCTGTAGAGTGTGTGACAGTCGGTCTCATTAAAAGAACTTAGGTTTACTTTTCCAACTTTCCTGTCCTCTTTTATTTTAAAATCCAACGAATTCAAAGCAGGGAGATAGAGTGTGAGGGTCCAAAGGGGTGAAGAGACACCGTAAGGCCGCGTAAATCTTTACCTGAGCCGATGACTCCCTCTATTTTGACGCAGGAGGGGTCGATTTCTTTGGCGAACTCCCGCACGGCCTCGTTGGGGTCCTCGTAGGTGAACGGGTCGATGTAGATCTTGACTCCTGGCGAACTGTGACCTTCGGAGAGGGTGGGAAAGGTCACGGTGGGGGTGGGGCCGCTAAACATGTCAGGTCTCATAGTCACCTCTGCTGAGAAATGGCGAGAGAGGAGAGAGAGGGGTGTGTGTGTGTGTGTGTGTGGGGGGGGGGGGGCAAATATAATCACCGCGATTAAACTGATGAATGAGTGCAGCAGAAGTGTCAGCTGTGGACTTACCGCCCCCTGCGTTGTACTGCTGCAGCTTGTCACCATACACACTCTCCTTCAACTGCCTCCTCCTGCACACACACACACACACACACACACACACACACACAAACACACACACACACACACAAGCACAAACACTGATTTTATTTATTTTTATTTTGGGGGGGGATTTTTTTACAGAAGCGTTTGACATGTCGCAAAAAGATAAAAATGCTAATTGCTTGTCTCTTCCCTTCAGATGGGTTGAGGTAAAAATAAATAGTCTTTCTGGATGTCAAAAAAGTGTCTGCCAGAGGAGAGGGGAAAAAAAAAGTGTGTCAGGAATTCATTAGTATCGGGTGACGTGTTGCTGTTCTGTGTTACGGGCTCTTGTTTCGCGGTTTCATCCGAAGACGGGAAATAAATATGTAAACGTCAACTGATCTTCACAATAGACATTTATACTGCGTACATCACAGACAGCGCGTCGCTCGCTATTCCTGGGAGGGCACGGGGTCACGGAAACTTTTGACGCTTTAGAGAGTTCATATTTAAACTGCCGTGAAAGCACGGAACAGAATGGTTTCTTCTGCAACGTCTACCCCAAAGCTGCCTGATAATTATTAGAGAACAAATGTAAAAATAAATAAACTGTCCACGTTTTAGCTTCACCTCTAAGTCTTTCTCTGCAGATGGAGTTTACGCAACTGACAAACTCCACAGGCTGAGGAAGAGCTTGAGATGATGCGGACATATTGGTTTACAGAAAACAATATATCCTGATGCATTCACAGATTTTAGTAAAATAAATGCAGACCTTACTGAGCTCTATCCATAAGCCAGGATGTCAGTCATTTTAATGTTTATTTGACGGGGAAAATGTGATGCATATAAGATGTTTTGCAGTTCTTGTCCCTCTTTAGCCAAAGAAAAATGTAATAACACAAATACAGTGAATAAAACAATAAAACACATTTGCAGCTGTTGATTTTAAAACATAAGCAGAATTTATCAAACATTATTAGAGCGCTGCTATGCTTAAGTCAGTTTTTACCTTCCATATGTGCTGATTAGAAATTCAATGCATTGAATACACACAGTTTGTGCATCGTTACCTGGTGCAAATGATGGCGATAGCCACCAGCGAGACGATACACACTCCACCTACTAAAGAGCCTGCGATCAGGGAAAGCTGCTGCCCCAGCTCAGACTTATACTCGTCTGCAGAGAAACACACGAAACACACACACACATAATATTAGATGAGGGGTATTGTCTTCATATTTACGTTTGAAATTATCTCATATCTGAACATTCCTGGAAAGGAAAAAAAAAAATCTGTCCCTGACACACACATTACATATCATTCACAAGCCTGGTTTTACTTGACTGCAGGCGTGCACACACACACACACACACACACAAAGTAGGGCAAAATGTAATTACTCTGGCAGCCACCCACACACACACACACACACACACTCTTACCGTCCGTGAGTGTCTGGAACAGCATCTCCTTGCTGTAGGCTCCGTAGCCCGCCACGGTGCGGGCCCGGACCTGGACCACGTAACCCGTCCCCGGCTTCAGCCCCTCCAGGACCACGCTGGGGGTCTCGCTCAGGACCACGGAGCTGTTCAGCACCGACGACTGGGACTGAGACGGGGAAAAGCAGAGAGACGAGCCTCACACACCCGCAGAGACGGACACTCCATTTACTTCCCACTTCTGGCCGAGGACGAGAACGTGATTAATTCTAAACGTTCATTTTCAAACTGTGACACCACTGGCAGGACGGCGTGGATTTAAACTCAGCCTCCGCGCGTGTGATTCCTCTGGTTTCAGAACAGATGATGAATGACGGAGCTGTAATAGCATAAACTAATGGGTGAAACTTTACTTGTCAGGTGGGTTCATCACCACATCCCCAGCAGATGTCATACACCACACATAAAGCATTCACGACTCAACATTCATACTAAACCCTTCCAGAATGCGGGAGACAGAACAACAATTTATCAAATCTGTCCTCATAAACACCTAAAACAGCCCTTATCATCTACATACACATACATCACAGCGCACTGGAAACCATTTATATTACATATTATGGTAATGTTTGTGTAGCGGCTACATGAGGTGAACTAATGAGGTTGTTAAATATTAAACATGTTCAGAGGTACCTTACTTAAGGGAATGCATGTAAAAATGCTTCGTCCATGTCAACCAGGGCCTCAACGTTGCTGCAAACCGATCATAATGGATAATATGTATGGATGCATTTGAGAAGTTTCTACTCGGAATGACCAAAAAAAGAAAACGAGCTAAGCTAAAAGAGCATTTGAGTTTTTGTAACTGTAAATCATGCAAAGACTTTCCAGTAGAGAACCCATAATATAAATATAGATGTGGGGAACGTGCAGGATACATCCCCTTTAAAGTGAAGAGTTAGTCACTGTTAATGTGAAAACACCACTAGCTTTTATATTTATTATTTCTTTTCTCCTTAGTCCTGAAGTCATGTTTCCACCTAATACCTTTGCTTAAATCTCCTCCTCTCATCTGCCCTCCAGTCATCATTAATATCGTCCATTCTATCCCTTCCTCTTCCTCTCCTCTTTGACCTGTCTGTTCGTGTACCCTTCAAATACAAAAAAAACGCGATAATGCAGTTAATTAGTGAAATTCCGCCGAGACGTGCGCGTCCTGTCTTCTCTCCTGCTGAGGTGAATTAGGCGTCAGACCTATCGGCTGTATCTTAAAAACCCAAGGCTACCACCTTTTACCCCTATCTCCCTGCACCCCCCCCCCCCCCCTCTGCTTCCTCTAACCGGTTTCTTTTTAGATAAAAAACGCTTTTTTTTTTGCAGAGACTAAATGGGAACAGTCCAGAGAGAGAAACGGAGCGGTGATGGCATGAAAGGAGGGAAGGAGGGGATCATGCCGTGAGGATGAAGGAGGTGGAGGTCAACGGCGGAGCGTGCAGAAGGGGGGGGGGGGGTGATGGGAACAGCAGGGAAACAGGAGGGGGGGGGGGGTGAAATGAAAGAAGGAGCGTTATCAGAAGAGGATGTGAATGAAAGATTATTAATGTGATCAATGCTGCTCCACACAAACACTCAGTCCTGCTTTTTGACAGTCTGGCTAAAATAAAAAAAAGTCAGTTTTGATGCATAATTCTGCAGAAAAAGCATAAATCATCTTGTCACAGCTTCCTAAATGTTAATATTTTCTGGTGTTTAGTCTTTTTATGACAGAAAATGCTCCACCTGTAATTGGTGGACGAACAGACAACACAAGACAAGAATGTTTTTCACCATTTTCTGACATTTTATAGACCAAACAAGTATAATCAGGAATGCGTTTTTGTTGTTGCCAGCGGCCATATTCATTATGGATAATTATCATTTACTAGTCTCATTCCTGTGTACATGCACCAGCTTCAGATTGAGCGTAACTGAGCACACTGTTGATAAACCGTCGAATGACTGAAAACAGACTCCAATAATCCTGCTGTGATAATGAGGACGCAGCACATGGGAAAAAATAAGTGTAAAAAGCTAGAAGAGTTTAAAAAAAGGCAAGAGAAATTGGAGTATAGTGTCATAGTGGGGGTCGGATTTGGAGATATGCGTGTGTGTGTGTGTGTGTGTGTGTGTGTGTGTGTGTGTGTGTGTGTGTGTGTGTGTGTTGGGGGGGTGCAGAGGTTAGGGGGCAGCCCATCTGGGAATGTCTGGTAGCCAGAGATAAGTACGGAGGAAAAATCCTGCCTCCCTGCGCCGCATCAAATTTACTACATTAAAACCTAATTATCTATAGGGTGGGGGAGGGGGGGATGATGGAGAGGAAGGACGAAAGAAATGACAAAGTACAATGAAGTACAGCCGTCTGGTGAGGAAACCTGTCCTCTTTCTCTCCCGGCTTATGAATAGCTGAAGTCTACCAGCTAAAATGAGTCGCTTTTTATGTGGTTTGCTTGTCTATAGCGTAAAGTTCAGTGATTTTATCTTCCTGAGGTGTACATGAAGGAAGAGAAATAAAAAGGAGAACAGTGTTTGATCCTCTTTTTGGTTTTAAATTGGCTCCTGTGTTGAAGGAGCCATTTTATTATTAGAAACTCTGACGTGCTCACAGAGAGAAACGGTGTCCGAACACCCACAGAAGGGAAGGCTGAGGTGGGCAGCACAGAACAGGGTGTTTGGAGCAGGGCTGGAACACGTGGGATGAGCTCATTACTGCAAAACCAAACTGTGTGTGTGTGTGTGTGTGTGTGTGTGGTGTGTGATCGAAAATATCAGAAAAGTAAATCATTGTTTAGTTATCACTGTCCTCCACATTCAGGGGCTTTTGTAAAAAGTTCAGTTTTTAGCTTTTCACGCCTTAAAAAAATGATTCTTGTGTTTGTTTCGCCAGAAAGCACTTTGCTTACACATAAAAGACTTGCATACACATTTTTTTTTTTACCTATGAACATTCATAATATGCAGCCACGAAGCTGAAGATGATCTCTTGTCAAAATATCAAATTTATTTTAAAATAATCTATTTCGTGCAATAATAGTGTGTGTATCCAACATGTAAATTAACGCGTCTAATGATCATTCATACTGCTTCATATTTTGAGTAAACGTGAACCAATAAGTATTTTTCTCTTGATGAACATCAGTGTGAACATCTTCTTTCTCCAGGTTAAAAACCAGCTAAAACTCCCAATAAACAGACCTTAACATGCAGCTGAAAACCAGCTGTCATACCTGTCACACTAACAAACAGAGCAGCAGCCAGGAGCATGGAGGAAGGCAGCACCACAGCTATGAGCATTAACACCAACCTTAAGGACTACAGTCCTGCTTTTATTTTACCAATAAACACCATTAAAGCAGCAGGTTTTTTATAATGTATTGAGAATATTCTGCAGGGTTGTGGACTAAATGGATGAAAACAAAATGCCAGAATTCAGAGGTTGTTACCTTAATATAAACCCTGGTTGGATAAGGATTAAAAACTGGATAAAAAGATGAGTCAGACACATAGTTTTAAGGTTAAAACTAATAATTCTAATAATAATCAACTGGTTTATTTTCAAATTTGTGTAATGAATTACTATACACTTACTATGACAATGTTGGGTTGGACAACATGGTTTATAGTTTATAGGTAGAAATCTACGCTCTCAGCTTTGTTTGTGTTACAAATAATATTACAATGCTGCTGTAGGTCCATGTGGTGTTTTGTCAGATACACTTTGACATGCTTTAAAACAAGAAAACTGTGTTAACTAGTGGAAAAGAGGTAGAACATGATCCCTGTAAACAATAAAGCGAAGTAAGCATCAAGTAAGTTGGTCTAAATCGCTGTCCTGATAGAATAAAGCTCATTGTTTGTGATTGTGAGACTGCAGCTGCTCTAATTCTGTCCTCAAATAACTCTGAATTACTTTCCAAAGACACAGAATGTTAACTTTTTATGTCGCTTCTATTCTCCATCTTTCTCTGTATTTGATCATTGAAGATCTCACATGACAAATACAAACCAGATTATTTTCCAGTGTCTTATAAATAGAGGTTATGGTGATAAGATGCTGATGATAACTGTGGGTATGAGACATTTGACTGGCAGCAGTGTACCAACGCAGAACTCATATTTATATACTAATAATTTCCATTTAGCCACAAAACAAAACCAAATCTCTGAGTGATTGTTCTCTTCACTGCAGTTTTATTTCCTTTTGTTGAATTTGACGGCCGTAACCACTTATTATCCGTAACTTGCTGTTTTTTGTATCTGTGCCTTACATTTTTATTCCCATTTCCATGCAAACATATTTAGCTTATGTTGTTTTTTTTCCTTTATGAATGTTTTCAATGCATTACGTAAAGCATCGCTCTGGTGTGTGAAACGTGCTATACAATTATGCACATGTTTTCATTAGTCAGTTTTCCCCACATTATCCACTCTCTGCAACTACGATGCAATTCCTATTTTACGGGTATGTTTAGGCACATTCAGCACTTGGCTAAGGTTAGAAATAAGGTCACAGCGGTGGTTAAATGTTGTGTTATTTCAACTGCAGGGGCACACACAGTTATTTCAACACTACCGCTCTTATCGGTCTAGTGATGACACTTTCTGATTCTATAATGATAAATCAACAGGTGATATTTCAAAAACGACAGCCAATTCCACACAGGAGCCTGGGAAAATGATGAAATGCTTTCAGGTACGGCATGCTGGGAACAGCACGGCCGCGCGTCACGAAAACTGAGCCCAATGACATTCAACGAGCTCGCAAAGTTATTTTTGAAATCACATTTCAACGAAAGATTTGGTAAAAGGAAAAAAACAGTGATATGGATATAGTTAGAAGCCAGCAGCTGTTATATTAGACATTAGAGACACTGATCTATGTGGGTTGCTTTGACAGGCATGTAAATGTCAGAGCGGGATTTTAAATAATCTCATTAGAAGCGTCTTATAAGATAATGACATTATAAACTGCTCATACTTAATGCATATGCATTAATTATGACATATTTTAAGTGAGTGGTTACAAGTTGAATGCAATTTAATTAAAAATAGCCTACATATTGGAATGAGAATTCTGCAGAAGTAGTATGTAGTGCACACTGGCACAAACTTTAAGAGCAACAATAATATCCACAAACAGACTCTCTGCAGACGCCCCCTGTGCAGCACAAACAAATTATAGCCATACACTATGTCATGCTGGAAAATTGGAATCTGTGAGCGAGCCCTCCGAGTCATGGGCTTTAAGGCTGCGCCTGTGTGTTCTCCTCAGAGAGAACAGATAAGTTTGTATTTTGGACTTTTCTTCCCCACTGACGCTATGTAAAGAACTACCAAAAAACTATGTTCTTCAGTTTTGTAAAAGCCGGATAAGAAGATGGCAGGGAATGAAATGTGGGCTGAGCATGAGGAGGCCTGTTCTGGTCGGACCTTACACAACACCTTGTAGGTGCTTTGCCTTTTTCTTTATAATCCGTCTGTGCTGAACATGTGAATTTTGCAGCTGTTGGCTCCAGAAAAGCAAATAAATCATGTTTGTCCTGATATAAAGCCTCCAGAAGAGGGTTCAACAGTGTGAACACACAAAAAAAGACAAAAAAAATGAAAATAAGAGAATAAAGACATTAAAACTGAACAGAGAATGACTACGAAAGGCTTTAAAAACTGCACAGAAGGCAAATGCACATTACACAACAAAGTGCTTACAAAACAAAGTGCCTGCGAAACGAATGAGCTTTTAACAGCTGCTTAAAAATATCCATTGACTCTGTGTTTTATAGCCAGAAGAGGACGGTTCCAGAGAGGGAAAGACACAACCTCAGCCCCTCAGGTTTGAGCCCATAGATCCGGGCCTGAAGGCCTGAGTGATTCCACTGGAGCCACGAGGGGGAATGATTTATTTAAATATATGCTATTTTGATTTCATTCACGAATTTCTTAAAATCAAGTTTCAGTGCACAACATTAACAAGAAAATTACATTGTGCTATTAAATTTATTGCAAATGTCCTATTTAGTTACTAGTTACTTCTCTTGAAAGTAGACCAATAAACTATTAAAGTAACTATTGCATTACTAAGTTTACTTTTAAGTTTACAAATGTACTGGGTTTTCCTCAGGGTCTGTAAACGCATCTTGGACGAGGAAGCAATGGAACTTGATTTGAAGAAAATTGTAATTGTAAAAGCAAAGATGCAGCAATCATGAACTTTTCTTAGTTTTGTTGATGGCTATGGCCACACTAGAACAGTGTGTGTGTTAATGATGAATAACAGCAGCTAAACCAGTCAACCAACCAATCATTTACCATCTCTGGTAAATGGCTGCTTTTATTCCTCTGTCACCAGGTGTAGTAACCATTGTTCCCATTGGTGACAGACATGCTTTTAATTTAACTTCCAGTCTCCCATTGACTAAATCACAAATAAGACCAATATGTAGACAAAATGCATCCTGTCTTTGAGTTTTCTTCTTTCAAACAGCCAATTTAATGAACTTCATCACTAAGTCGGACGCGCTACAGAACCTACATTCCTTAAGCAGACGCTAGTTTCATCATTTTAATGCGTCTGTGGTGCAGAAACTAAGCAGAGGTAGTAGTGCAGCTTTCGACGCCCATGTTTAGGAGTCTGTTCAGGACTCTCCTGGTTCGTACCGGGTTAGGACCTTGTCTGCGACTTGATTGCTTGAGTCAGACAGGATCTCTGGGGAGTCTGAGGGCTGACTGGTGAGATCTTTGATTTCAACACTGCCAAGTAAATCGGCGCCTTTCTCTTTTTCGTCTTGGAAGTCGATTCCGCTGGGGAAAAGGAAAGATCCTCCAGGGCTCTCCAGAGGTTCACAAAGCACCAAGGAAAGACAAAAGAGTAATCGCAGCCCGTCACAGCCAGAAATGATTCATCGATTAGACGATTAATGCAAATGTGTTGATTGTTTCAGTCATTTTTTCCCAGCAAAAACACACAAGCTTCATTATTAAATGTGACTACTGTAAATTAACAAATAATAGCCAAGTTTCAATTAGCTATAATGTTTTTGATAAACAACAGCCGGTTTAAATAAACACATAATTAAGTCTAATTTATTAAAAAAAATAAGAAAATCACCGACATGCTCAAATCACATTTATAAAACACCCTTTCTGGTAATATTGATAATTGATGGTAATTGATGATCAGCATGGCTCATCTGCAGCAAAATAAAATAAAATAAAATAAGAAGTACAACTTAAAATTATTTTTTCTTGTTGTAAATTATGCAGAGGAAAAAAAAATCTTAACTACAGTACTGTGATTTGACTTTTCATGGTAGTCATTCTGGTTTAATAAAAGAAAATTGAGTAAATTACTGTAATTTTCCAGTTTTGCTGACTATGATTTTTGTCAGAAATGAAATAGAAAAGGATAATAATATATATAATAATCTCCTGTCCATCTGATCTCAAATAAACACGTGATCTGTTAAGTGGTTGAAATAAATAATAGCCCGGGCTATTATTTGGTAATTTATGGTATGTGACACTTTTCACATTATATATGAAAATAAGCAGAATATATGGACATTCAAGGTATAATTTGAGAATTTATGATTTTTTTTCCAACGACTGAATGGATTTATCAAGAAATTAATCTGATCATGATGAAAATATTGTTTAACTTTAATTGGTTTGCAAAACTGACAACAGAATCCACTTGGGTACAGTATATCTGGTAGGACCAGAGATGATCTGCAAAACAGAAACTCAAATACCACGACTCTTTTCTTTCATTCTAACACAGTGAGAAGAATAAAGCAATCTAATAGTTTGGTTGTGAGACACGAGCACATGGTCTGATTGTATAGACAAAAGGAAATTAGGCTAAAAAGACTGAACACATCTTCTTTTACACAACCTCAACTACTAGGAAAAGATAGATTTCCAACATTATGGCCGGGACAAGTGGTTGTTTCCTGCATATGGAAAAAAAACTGCATCAGAAGCTGTGAATCAGCGTCACAGCGTCATCGGCCAATGAAAATGGCTCTAAATTAGCATTTTGCAGCATATTGCTATAATAAAATTATTCAAGATTTAATTAGGATGGTAAAGAAGATAACAGGTTCATGAATTCACATTGTTAGGGTCCATCTTAATCTTTAAAATCTTCATGAGTTACTGTTCTTTCACTGATTAAAGACGCGTGAGACCTGTATGAGTTCTCAATGTCATGTGCGAGGTGGTTGATTTAATCACAGATCCCGAGTTTATCGGATTGTGGCACACTTTAGTAGTACTTCATCACTTGAGCATAGAGGAGGATACACCTCTTTATTAGATTCAACAAATCAATAAAGCCTTCTTTTACTGTTTAGTTGAGTTAATGTCGTCTTACAGTGTGACAAAAGCTCACTGTTACCACTTATTAATGAACGGACGCACGACTTCCATCAACAACTGATGTTTTGCCGGAATAAAGAGAGGTTCTCCATCACTGTGCAACCCTGTCAGCATGATTACAGGCCCCATGAAATATTCATCGAGGCTCCACGATCAATCCTGACTTATTAGGGAATAATACTGCAACAACAGATGATGCATGAATTGGACTCTTCCATAGACGCCCAGTTTGAGTGAGGGAGAATATATAAAGGACAGGGATTACAAATCTAACAAGTATGTTGACAGGTCCTTGCCCCCGGCCGTCCTCCATGAATCATTGTGTCTGGTTTATGGGGAACACCCTTCACCACCCAACTGAACTTCTTTCAGAAGTAGAATATCACAAACAAACATATACTATGAGATTATCACTTATAAGCCTATTGAAAGGTACAAAATCACATCACAAGCAGGAAACAATCATTCATAACTATTATTTTGTGTATATATATATATATATATATATATATATATATATATATATATATATATATATATCTCCAAGCATCTCAGTCATAGCCTATTATTGATCGATTTGCTTGTATATCCTTTTACATTTTATCCTACATTTCCAATAGTTTACAGGTTAGCATCTCTTATCTGTTGTAAATCTGTAGGCTACTTCACTGTTTTTCCCTCATTCTCTTAGAATATTACAATTTTTTTTACCTTATCCCCACTTTGCCTGGTGATCCGCTGTCTTTCTTGCCAGATAAAATGTGAACTTTGATTGATGATGCAACTCCTTACGTTGCATCCTCCGATTCATTAAATCGCTAAAAAATAGAACCTGTAGTCGCAGTAGCATTGCGAAGGTGCATCTTTCTCATGTAAGACTAGGTTGATGTCATGATAATTAGGTGCTTTATGCATTTGTTTTTTTCAGCTTTGCGTTAACATTATTACTTGCTGAAATGTAGCCTAAGGGGAAAAAATAAAATGAAAGGAAAGTTAAGGGGAAAAACACTACTGAGGTAAGTCCCTTGTATCCTTAATGTTGGCTACAGCCCTATAAATACCTGTATTTTATTATTATTATTATTATTATTATGTCATATTAGGCCCACAGTATCTGGATGAAAAGTGACTCATGACGTACAAACCTCCAGTGTTTTTATGGAGCTAAACTGTTGACTAATTCCTGACACTGTCACTCATTTCAAAGTGTTTTTTTCCCCGTTATGTGCAGCTCTGCTTCTTTATTCTCAACACATCTGCTCAGTACGTTTTCCCTTCACATGAACTGCTGATCACTGCTAATATTATATGCATATTAAATCCCCAACCGAGGATCATCACATTTTAGAGGAAGGAAAATCAGCCACGGCCCGTCTAGTTTATCAGATTCAGATTTCAATTTATCAGAGGTTTTAACACAAGTCCATGAGTCTGCAATGGGTTTATTTATTAAATCATGAAAAGACTTTGATGATCTTTTAATTTTTTCCTGTATCACCGCCACCAGCTTGTTTTTATTTTCTTCCAACATACAGCTGCGTCGATTCACACTTGAATCAGTGCAAAACTGTTAAGGAAATCACAGCCAAATCACTGCAGGCATTTCTGTATCATTTACTATTATATCCATTGATATTGTGACATGTTGTTTTTAATTCATCTCATTACCTGAATGTCAATAAATGGGTTTTCTCAAGGTGTCCCGTGGTGTCGTTATCTGATTGGCTAATCTGCCCAGCATGTTGGGATAATTGTCCATTTAACTACTGAATGCTGTTTTTTCTAAATAAGTTAATTGGAGCTGAAATATTTGAGAAACACTGAGGATGTTCAGTATTTGTCCTGATAGTAGATGACTTTGATGTAGTTCCTATTGATTTGTTTTAGTGACTGCAATGGATTACTGGCTGTGGGCATAACAACACACACACTCACACACACACACACACACACACACACACACACACACAGTCACATTTATCATCCCAACTGTACCTTGTCGTAGTATCGTATCTCGTAGTCGAGGATAATCCCGTTGGGCTGCTCCGGCTGTGGCCATGACAACGAGAAACTGCGGCTCGTTGAGCTCACTTGGTGCATTATGGGAACTACTGAGGGAGCTGTTAAACACACACACACACACACACACACACACACAGGTACACACAATCAATTAGGCAGTTAAAGGATTCCCCAGCATGCTTAAACACAGTAAATACGGGAGCATGCAGTGTAATGTAATGACATATTGCCAGGGAGTATTTACACCCAAAGGAGAAAAATGTTGCCTCATCCAGGCTCATGAAAACAAATTACTGCACTTGTCAGCCGGTGGAGCAACAAGAGCTATGCGCGCAATGCATTTTCGCCCATAATTTCAGGAACCAGAAGCTGTTTGGGCCATAATGCATTTCATGGTTTCGCTTCCGGGGAACTTTTTATGAGGCGGTTTTCATCACATTTGCTGTTTTACTTGAAAGTGAACAGTGGAGGGAGGAAGGAGTCAGGAAAGGGAGATTGATACTGCACGAGCACAAAAAAATCATATTCATGCACTTTCCATTAAGATGGAAGTAGGAGCAAAAAGGATATATATATATATATATATGTTCCTTTGAGAGAAATAATTACATTTCTTCGGCTGCTTTCATGGTGATCCTGTTTCCTGTTTAGAAGCATGAATCTAACACAGCTGAGTCATCATCTGACTTAATCCGTGGTAAACGCTGTGATACCCCAGGAGCTGAATGCCTCTTCTATCATTGTAAAGTTGCAGCATGAACACGCTGTCACTTTTTTTTTTTTTTTTTTTTTTAATATTGCTGCAATTGTCATTTTTACAGTGAGATAGAATTTCAAGTCCTCAGGCCCCATGAAATCTGTTTAAAACCCATTGCATAATTCTAGGGAAAAAAACAAAAACATGATGCATTCAAGGCAAAAAAGCAAATCAGTTTTTTTTTATATCCTAAAAGATTCCAGGAGTAGGTAGAGGTTTACACCCAGAGACAGTTATAGATGTGCTCAGAAAGCAGCAGGGCGACCACGGATCATGTTTCGATTACGAATGAGCCGGGGTCACTGTAGATGAGGTAAATGATGTGTTCTCCCATCGGAGGGAAAAAAAGCAGCTTTTTAAATCGGTGGAAATATCACTTGTGTCTGTCTCTATAAAGTATTGATGGAGCCGTAACTCAGCTCACTTTATGGTCTATAAGAATCACACTGTCAGGGCCTGAGAGAGAGAGAGAGAGAGAGAGAGAGAGAGAGAGAGAGGACGAAAAGCTGCAAGAAAGACGAGGAATCTGGAGGAGAGGAGCATACACAGGGAGAGAGATGACAAGCTTATACCATGTTTTATGAATTAAAAGGCTGTAGCTCAGTTTCCTTTATCCCCCTAGCCATCCCATAATCCACTGTGCCCAAGGGTATGATGCTACACACACACACACACACACACACACACACACACACACACACACACACACACACACACACACACACACACACACACACACACACACACACACACACACACACACACACACACACACCCTACTCACCGGCCTGATTGGTTGTAATGTTGATTGACAGTTGCTGGGCGGGATACGGGCTCTTGTTGGAGACGCCGTTGATTGCCTGTAGAACGTGCAGCGTAATGGTCAGTAATTCCACTCCACGGACGTTTCCGCGGTTATTTTAGGCGACCATCCGCCAGGCCCCGCCCCCCTCCACCCCCCCTTGGCCCCCCTCGGCTGCTGCCAAGCTGTCCAATCTCGCAAAGCACATGTTCGGTTTTCCGATGATTTGGCTGGCAGATGCAACACTTGAAACGGCTGATTGATTAGAGGTAGATGAAAAGCAGCCTTTTTTATTTATTTATTTTTTAAATCACCTGTACAGTGGCTTGCTCGTCAATTAAACTAAAGAGTTAGCTCCATGAATTGGTTAAATACGCAGTCTCCAGCTGACTTTTTAATGTGTCCAGCTGTTTTAAGATAAAAACCTTATAATAAAAAAAGGGGTACTAGAGATTCTGTTTATACGACTAAATAGTTTTCTTAATTACCACGTGTTGCCTAATGCTGGCTGAATTATCTTGACAGTCAACCCATCCCCCCTTTGAATGAAGAGGGCTTTTTTTCAGGGCAGCCATATTGACATGAAATAGAAGGTAAACACATGTGTTAATTATGGTTCTGTTCAATTCAATGCAACAGAGTCATTAACATGCAATAAGAGCTGGGCAAACACATGGGATGCATAACTTTGGTACCAGAATCTGGGCTTTGTAAAGGTGAGAAACTCACCTTCTATGAGGTCCAGGAGTTAGAGTAAGGGAAATCTGAATTTGTAGATTTTAATTTAGCAATCTGATGCAATTTTAGAGCAAAATCAAGAAGCTACAGATGATTATCAGTAATCATTATTAATGCGTAATATCAGCCTTCAGATTGGGCAGATTGCACCAATTGCAAATGAATTGCATTTTTATATATTCTAAATGGGATCTTTATGAAATTCTTAACACTTCTAAAATATGAGTGGACAAATGTGCTTCAGGCAAGTGTGAAACACAACCAGCACTCTGGACACATCTGGGAGTTTTTTTCCTTCATGTTTCCCTGTATGATTTTGGTTTAATAGTTGCTAAATTAAAACTATAATTATAATTAAAAATGTGACTACTATAGTCAAGGTATGGCAAGTGCTGTACCCAAACTGCTTTAGTTGAAGCTGCTGAAAGACGTTTAGTTAAATGTTAATTATCATGTTGTACTTTTTTCCTGTATTGCATTAAATCCATGATATTTCCCTAAAACCACAGTTCCTGAACATAACTATAAAGAGTGAAATGTTGATGTTGTCACTGCCAGTGGATATTATAGGTCAAAATCAGATATTTTCTGGAAAAAAAGAAAACAAATCATAATTACTTTATTTAATTATATTTAGTCTTTTGTTGGGTTTTGACGTGTATATGAGGATAAACTTTTTTTTTTTTTTCCAAATCCAGTATAAAGCAAGGCACAGCTGCTATATATATACATATATATATAGATACATATACATACATATATATACATATACATACATATATATACATATACATACATATACATACATACACATATATACATATATATATAGATACATATACATACATATATATACATATAGATACATATACATATATATACATATATATATAGATACATATACATATATATACATATATATATAGATACATATACATACATATAGATACATATACATATATACATACATATATATATATACACACACATATATATATACACATATATATATATACACATATACACATACAAATACACACACACATTATATATATATATATATATATATATATATATATATATATATATATACACACACATTTCCTAAAGACAAAAGCTCTCTATAATAAATAAAGAGTGTATAACACAGTGTGCGACCCAGTGCATCAAATCAAAAGCTGCTGTGCCTCGCAACGGTTGCCAGGCCATGACTGGACAATCACTGATTATCTGAGTCAGAAATAGTAAAATCATTACGTGTGGTCATTAGTGAGGCTTAGTCAAACCTTTACATTGCTTTTATTGTGTTTTTTTCCTTTTTTTCCTTTCCTGTTTCATTATATTCTTAATCCTTGTTGACAAAATATGAAGACCTTTAATTTGTTAAGATCAGCACAAACAGATCTGTGTGATGATGAGTTAGGTGTCATTATCTCATATGGGAATAAAACCAAACAACATATGGATATTTTAATGGCCATTCATCTGTTTCTTTTAGGGCGGTTTCCTACAGCAAGCACATCAAATTAAAATCAATACTTTTATAATCAACATTTTGCTAATCAGGTCATTGCTTCAGTCATTTATTCATTCATCATTATCGATCCTCATTCAGCGGCCAGCGCGGAAATGGATTAACTCAGAGTACATTTGGAAACAGATTACATCTGAGTGGATTCCTGCAAAAATAAAAATGCCATCTTGTATTAATAGAATCACTAAGGTCATTAAAACGCAGGGATTTCAAGGCTGTGTTTAGATCAGAAGACACTTCAGAATCAGGGAGCGTACGGAATGAGGAAAGCGAAGGCATATGCTCGCTCCGCTAAATAATTACAACGCAGGTGACCTTGATTGGGGCACTGAGCCCTGATGGTAAACTGAACGGCAATGATGGAAGACTGAAGGTTCGACTCTGTCCTGGCGTTAAAGATATCACATTGGCCTTGGTGGTTGGAGAGAACACAATATAACTGTACAAAAGCCTCCATGTCAGCATGTAGCGCAAGTATCCTTGAGCATCAAACTGAATATCTGAGAGCTATTTACATATTAATATGTGAAAGCTGTTTACATATTAATATGTGAAATACATATTTAAACAAGGGTTGACAACACACTTAGCACCAAGGTTGTTTGTGAAGTGGCTAATAAATAGAAACTTGTATTTTATGTTTTTTTTTGCAATTTTTATTTTTTAGAGTCACACTTCAGAGTGTCGTCGGCAGCATGAACAAGTAAAGGGAAATCATTGTTTTGATCATCCAGGGCTTGAAAAACGTCCCTGAAAAGTTTATAACATGCTCCATTGTGGCTGAAATCATCTTGACTCAGCATCCCAGAGTAATGGCGGTGGAAATGGAGCCACTTCATCAATAAATTGCTAAATACTGCACTCAGGGCAGAGCTTTGAAGCCATAAAAGAGCTCTGAAAGATTTAGGATTTGTTTTTTATGTGATTCCGGGTTGCCACTGCAGTCGTAATATAGCAAAACGTATCGAATCCAAAAGCCTCTGCAGCTGCTTTTCTATGCAAAGGAACAACTTACAAGCATTTTATTTATTTATTTTTTCAGCATTGAGGAGGAGGAGTCTGCAGAGGCAGATGTAAATCAGCGGAGGGCAGGTGACTTCAAAATCAGGTGTGTCATCATAATTATTCTGAGCAATCTAATACTGCAGAAGACATCGCTCTGCCAGCTGAATATTACCTGCTAATCTTATTAAGAGCCAACACACACTCATGAAGATGTGATGAAGCTACTTCCTCTGGTTAAACTCAGTGTTGTGACATGTGCTGAACTTCCTCGTGATTAAATGGATCCTGATTCCATAACAGATGTTCTGAATGGAATGATAAAAAAATATGCATTTATTGACTTTTAATTAATATTTTCAGGTATTAATGCATTCAATGTCCTAAAAATATTCAGTATTTAATATGTAGTAGTAGTAATCTCAATATCAAATAGTTCCTGTATTAAATCATTAAATCAAATTCATTCACGTGCCCTGTTTTTCCTTTTCAGATTTTCTATCTGAGCCTAAAATTAAAATCTTCATTTTTCTGTGTAAGAATAATGAACAAATAACAAAATAAAAGGGTTATTTGCAGTGGATTTTTGATTGCCAATTGAAAGTGGAAAGAACGAACAATAGACTGATTTTTATAGAATAAATGTTAAAGCTCAGGCAGGTAAAAATCAAGCTTCTGGATGTTCTGTGCTACATTAGTCATTTTCACACAGTATAGCATATATATAGGTGCAGATGTAGGTTACAAAAACTGAATTGAACAGCATCATTTTGGTCTAATAAAGATAAATCGGACAGGGTAAGTGAGCTGTGGACTTAAAATACACAAGACTTAATACACAAGTTTATAAATGAATGGGATTCTGTTCTGTGAGGCGATAGTGCTGGGATTTCCTGAGGGTCTGTGAAGGCGTCTTGGAGTAAGACGGCTACGGCCGCCATGGCCTTTGGTATCGTGCGAAATAAAGAAGCAGCTAAACACGTCTCAGCATGTGGTTATGGAGGGATGTTACGATAATTCCATTATGTTGGCTGCACAATTAGTAAAAGAAGGAAGAAACAGAGCTTTGAATTGTAGGGAAAGTGCTGGGAAGCTGTAATGAAAGTGCTGCTGATAAGTCTGTGGGATTTTAACTTTCCATTATTATAATCATGTTTTGGGTAAAAAAATCCACAAAAAAGGATATACACTACCGTGCCATGTACAAGCTGTATGTGAAATCTTATATATACACGATGAAAGAACTTTCAACTATAAATGGAGAAAAAACGTAGTGAATTAACTTTCCCCAACAATATTAATGAAGGTAGATTTCAGTCTAAGACACATGCATGCATAAAAATTATAAACCTCCCTCTGTAATTCATCATAAAACACATTACTCATCATTTTCATATATTTAAATTATTCTCTATATAAACATTTTTTAAACTGACAAATATTAACACAGTTTAAAAGTAGTTAAAATTAAATTTCCTAATATTTTCGTCTTCTGAAATAAAAAAAACAATTAATTACAATAATTTAATTATATCGTCAACATTTTCCCCCATTCAATCCATCCTCTAAATACTGATCATTGTGTTTTTTTTACCATATTTATACCAAAAGCAGAATTGAATTAACTTACTCTGTCAATCATGTTCTTTATGACCCTGTTATTGTCAATAATGTGCATTAAAATTAAATTTTCATTTTGTGAACTAAAAAAAAAAAACTGGATATAGTCATATGAATACCATCAATATGCAATGTAGAAAAAAAAAAAATGTTCCCACTACGTTTAAAGAAGGTAGATTTTGGTCTAAGACACACACACACACACACACACACACACACACACACACACACGTGCACACACTAATTATGAACCATCCTCTGTAATTCATCATAAAGAATCTCCATTACTCATCATGTCCCTATATTTAAATTATTCTCTGTTTAATCATGTTTTTAAACTGAGAATATTTACAGAGTTTTACAGTAGTCTGTGCATTAAAATTTAATTTCCTTTTTTTACCACAATCATATCAATCTCATCAATATTCAATGCAAAAAACCCCTGTAAAAATTAACTTTCCTTACACTGTAGATGAAGGTAAGAAGTGGTGTTTACCTGAATCTCGAAGGTGTAGGCCGTGTGTGCGCGCAGCTTGCTGATCTCCACCGTGGTTTCCTTCAGGCCCTGCTTGCCCGGGACGTAGGACACGCTGTCGTCGCACGGCTGGCACGCCCGCCGCTCGTTGCCGTGGCAGCGGTGGCACAGGATGTTGTAGGAGAGGTCGTCGCGGTGGCCGGTGTCGCGCGGCGAGTGCCACTCCAGCAGCAGCGACGTCTGGTTGACCAGCGACACCACATTACGGGGGGCCGAGGGGACGCCTGCGGGGGGGGAAACGCCACACTTTACAAAGTAGAAGCTAACAGAAATAGACTTTAATAGGAGGTAAAGTCACCTGCTGCACCTAAAAGGATAAGTGAGATTTCAAAAACACATTTTAATCCAAATATCCTCCTTTCCAGCTGTATCCACATATAATTATACATATTTTAATGATGACTAGACAAGCTGGAAGGTAAAAGAAGACATTTTAATTGTTTTTATTTACAGCGTTTACTAATAATATTAAATACATATATACATACATATATGTACATACATATATACATACATATATATATACACACATATGTATATATATGTATATATGTGTGTGTGTGTGTGTGTGTGTGTGTAGTTTAAAAATGTCACAGAGTAATAAATAAAACAATAAATAACCAAAAAATGATTTTAAAAAATAATAATAATTGTATATATATGTGTATAATATATATATATATATATATATATATATATATATATATATATATATATATATGTATATATATATGTGTGTGTTTTAAAAATGTCACACAGAGTAATAAATAAAAGTAGTAATAAATAACATAATTTTGAGTTTGCAATATATAAAAGAAAAAGAAACGTTGCTAAACATATGTAAGAGTAAAAACTAATGAAGCAAAAACTAAATTTGAGGAAGAGCTCTTAAAGAGTGGAAAGGAGTTTATTAAAAAAAAGTCTATTCTACATATGGAGGCATTTTTAGCTATTTATCAGTATGAGCATTGTCCAAAAACACTGTTATTAAGTTGACACAACTGAGAAATTATATTACTATAATATTAATAATTAATACTACTATAAGATATAACAGCAAATAAAAGCAGTCCAGTTAATGTAACTAGAACAATCAATGGAGGGCTGGTCTGTGAGCTGTCAATAAGCACTTACTAAAATTAATTAAAAAAAACTAAAAACTGAACACCACACACACACACCTACAAGTTATTAGTGCTACTGTACCATAATCAATAATATGTTCAGGTCTGCATCACTTTGCCCATAGGAAGCTGTTTCATGGTATCTACAAAACACTCAATCTTCAGACTGACTCCAATCATGTTCTTTATGACCCTGTTACTGTCAATAATTAAATGAGTAGACACACCTGTGGAGCACTATTACAGCATTTAGAACTTTTTAAATAATTTGGCCCCTGCTTTTATTTGCTTTTACTAAATTATTATAATATTCTTTCTCAGTTGTGTCAGTATAATATAACAGTAATTTTGGACAATGCTCATAGTGATACAGCGCTCGTTAAAATGCCTCCATTTTCTTTCATATATTAAAAACACAAAATGTTTTTAATATATGTATATATATTTTTAATATATCATATAGTATTTAATTTTACTAGTAAATATTGTTAATATAAACAATTTGCTTTTTTATTTTTTTTTCTTTATTTATCTTCTAGCTTGTTTGTTTTATTCCCCACCAATTACTGTGTGCCTTTCATATATATATATATATATATATATATATATATATATATATATATATATATATATAAAGAGCACAGTTTATTCTTAGAGTTTGTGTCATGTTTCCACATTAACACTAAAACAGTTAATAATTGTTGATGTCCTGCTGCTTTAGGGTTTCGGTCTGTTTTACCACCAAATTTTGTATTAAGGAATAAAACACTCAGGGGAGATGTAGTAAAAGATGGTAAAAGTATAACAACTGAAGTTAAGTAGAGCTATGAAAAATCCTATATCGAAGCATTAGGTTTGCTAAATATAAAAGCTT
>JAYKQN010000006.1:1415000-1432500 GCA_036785175.1 Eupleurogrammus muticus
ACGAAAGGATTAACCCCAACATCCAGGAGGAAAACCAACCTGTAGAAAACCTGCTGTTCAGATCCACACAAACACAGAGGGGGTAAAACTAACCAGAGGCTGATTTAAGGTTTGGAAACACCATCAGTGAACAACATGTATTAGCCTCAAAATTCCTGAACTGGTAGAGAGTTTAAAACCAGAACAGAGTATCTCACACTCACACACTTTGAGACTAGCTACAGAAGACAGCCCCCAAAAAATGATTCATGCCTCAACCTACTTATACATCTCTCTACGGAACCGAGAGGGAAGGTTTTTTTTTTTTCCAAACTCAGAGCCTCGTCTTGCATCGGGATACAAGCCTCGCCGATACACCAAACACACACAGCCACTTCAACAGGAAAGCCCGAGGAAGGTGGCGACGTTATTACTTACCGCTCCCCAGGTCCCCCTAACCCGAGACGGGAACACGGCGGCACACTTGTCATCGAACGAGGTGCATGAAATTAGAGTTGGAATGATAAATCAAAGCCGATGTTGGGTTTTATTTTTACCGTATTTTCACAACCATAAGGCACACAGTACTAAGAGGTGCAGTCTCAGTTCTGTGTGTCATTACTGTATTATTACTGAATTTAGTTTAGTGCTTTATTTACATATTGATTACTAACATTTTTTAATCATCGTAGGCATGGTAAAACACACGGATAAAACAAACACACAAGTGTGTGTATTTAAAAATAGAGCGGGGTAATGTCATCAATCAAACCATCAAAGTCCTCATCCTCTGTTTCTGATTCCAACAGCAGCTAAATCTCCATCAAACATGCCAGCTTCACTTTCTTCACCATCAGAGTCACTTTCCTCTAATTGATGCGTTATAATCCGCTGGAAGTTGCTGCGCTACCGTAGTCCTGGTCCGGATGGAAAAATGGCACCCTTTCATGAAACGGAAGCACCAAGACGGATATGTTTAATTTTCATTTCTTCTGCTAGCTTTACTGCTTTTAGACGAATGGTGACTGTCAGAACGCTTCTCCCACTCGTTCTTTGTTCTATGATACACTGATCGAGTCTTTCCTCCAACTCATGCTACCTGCCTCATGTCTATTTTCAGGGTTGTTAAAACAACACTTCCCCCTACATACAAACATAGGGCGCACAGCACATTCTGAAGAAAATCTAACACTTTTATGTGCGCCTTATATTCCTGAAAATACGGTAATAAAAGGCAGTTCACAAATACGTCTTCGGTCCAAATAGACAGGCTTCACAAACGTATATCGCTCCCCTAAAGGCATAAACGCCTTATCATAGCTACTGAGAGGCTTTTTTTTCATTTTGTCGGTGTGTGTGTGTGTGTGTGTTGTGTTTGATGGAGTCGGACTCACTGGTGCACACATCCTCCGGTTTGTCCATGTCACCTCGGTAATAGCCGTTGCGACAGCCACAGAGGGTGGCGGCCTCGATGGTGGATCGGCTGTTGAGCGGACACTGCTGGCATAATCCTGCCCCCTGGACGGACTTAAACGTGCCTTGAGGACAAGCTGTTAAGAAAGAGAGGGAGGAATGGGGATGGGGAGGGGGAGAGGGGGGGTACACGTTAAAACCAAACAATACACAAACGAACTGAATCCGACAAACAAGTTCTCTAGATTCTTCTCTCAGCCGCCGTGATGCTTCTGAGCCTTTTGTTTGCCCTGATTTTCGAGACATTTGGTAAACTTTGCTTTCAGGAAGTCGCCGTACCAGTCTGGTTATTATAGGGTTTACAGAGCACAGAGGGGGGGATTTTTACAATGTATCATCATGCTTAGAAATAATAATAATAATAAAAAAACACACACACACACACAAGAACATTTTGTGCATAGAAAAATCGGGATCACGCTGATTATATGTGATGAAAATTATAGTTTCATATCTCTGGTTCCTCTTATCTGGGTCAGTGTTGTTTCAGTCCACAAGTATCAACCATATTATAATTTATGGCAGGCCATCACATATATGAATTCGTAATGACGATGTCCTACTTTTTTCCCCAAACTTTTATTCATTCGTTTAGGGCCGACTCGCGCCGAGCATGCACCACATTCTTGTTACGCGGCGTGCATACATGCGGTTTCATCATTCACACTGGAGAAGCTGCAGAAGCTGCAGAAGCTGCAGAAGCTTCCATAGTGAAGACAAGTTTATCTGAGTTTATCCGTCATCGGTTTTGAGGCCAGTATGAAATCTCTCTCCTTTTGAGGCTGATTGAATGACAACGGCGTCTAAAAGGGAGGCAGCCATGGTCACATAATGTGCATTTAAAGGTCCCGTGTTGTAGAAAGTGAGATTTTAATTGCTTTTTGATTACAAAAATTTCCTAGCGACTGAAGAATGAAAAAGAACTTTTCAGGGTTAAAGCATTAAGTTAAGCTACATTAATCAATAATATCCACCCTCCCGAAGGTCTTCCAGCCGTCCTTTTAACATGCTATGCTTAACTGGCATGGCTGTAAAGGTCCCATTTCACAATAAGTGTGATTTAATTGCTTTTTTTGATTATAAGAAGGTGATATACTAACAGTGCCCCCACGTTTCACAATGTTCAATCAAGAGAGAAACGCAGTATTCAGAAACGTCAGGGCCCCTCAAATCAGCCAATCAGAGGAGGAGCTCATTAATATTAATGCGACAGACCCAAAATGACCGCTTTCTCTCGAGAGCCCCAAAGAGAATTTGGGGAAAGCAGATGTGAAACTATATTGAGATAATTTTTTTTAGCACTTAAAACGACAACTATGTCTTGTAAGGGGAATCAAAACCTCAAATAAAACCAGGGAAAAATTTATGATATGGGACCTTTTAGTGAAATAACTTCTGTGGGTTTGCACACATCAGAGAGACAGAGTGATTTAGAATTCTTTGTTTGGATCATGTTTGAATGACATTACAAAAAAAAAAGCACTGAATTCATGCAGCTACATGAAGAAAGGCATCTCTTCTACATTACAGCCCCGCACCCCCCTTTTCCCCAGTTAGATTTTTTTATTGCAATAAAGCTCGGACATGACGCCATGGATCAAAATCATTGCAGGAACTGTGGAATATAAAATCACTACATGTGTATGTGTCACTGGCTCATTGAACTAAATAAGCAGCGTGAGCAGCGGATCTGCTGCTGAACGCCAGTCAAGTCTCCGCAAAAGAGCTGCAGCTCAAAGACGTTCTCAGCTTTATTCACACATACAGTCCTGCCTGTCTCTTATGCATTTGCTCGGAATTTCACAATTCAACACGGGTAGCATTGTGGGGCGTTGTGATGCGCTTTCATAATATTCGTCATAGTTCGAGGTGGAGAACGGAGTGGGCTACTTGGCAGGTAATTGTTGTGTGTTAAGTACCTTGTTCGAGGTATTATGGGAGCTCAGGTTTGGCCATTACACGTTTCAGGCTGGTGCAGCATTTCAATCTTTCAGGGCTCCGATTTATGCAGAAGTGCTGCCACGACGGCACGGATATACGACTGGCTGTGTGAAGATCGAACCGAGTGCAAAATTATAGGTTCACATTGACATTAAAACACACACACACACACACACACACACACACACAATTATTAATTGCATTCTGATTAGATAAGAATAAATATACTGTGCTATGTTTACAGAGAAATGCACACAGCAAGTACATAGAAACTGTGTTAAAACAAGCCTTCAGGATGTCTGTGTTGTTGTGATGTCACAGAGCCAATCAGAAAAAGAGACTCATTAATATTAACGAGGAGGACACACAACATAGTCTGTTCTTTAGAAGCTCCAAGTGATGTAAAACTAACTATGAGATGATTTTTGGAGTCTTACAACTACAAACTTAACTTGTTGAGGATATTACGACTTCATATAAAAAAAAAACAGAAAAAGTGTACGATGTGAGATGTTTAAGTCAAACATCAGACAAATGATTTGCACACAGATCCGACGGCTTCCAGCAAATTCAATTTCACAGCGACGGGTTTTATCTTGATCCTCAGCTTCAATTTTCCTTTTTTTTTTTTTTTTGATCTAGCACCTATAAGCTTTTTTTTTTTTTTTTTTTTCTAATGTGTGGTCTGAATTTCGGCGAATTTGCCAAGTGACACAATAGCAGCACACGTGAAGTTAACGGGACACGGTGTCCCAAAGCGAGCCTGTTTCACATTCAACCCCTGGGATTCGGTAAGTGCCTTTTTGATGAGGGGCCCACACGTTCTGAATTATGACTGCAAGTTAGAAAAGAGCTGAACAAGAAAACAGAAAGGTGTGAAATGAGAAATAAGACCGAACCGCACGCTCTGCCAAAAGGCTGCGCTTTCTGATTTATCTTTAGCACTTTGTTTACCTTCCCTCGCTGTAATGAATATTCACTTTATCTCCGAGATGCTTTAGATGCTGCGGGACGGAAATGCAAATGTTACATAGATTTACGGCGGGAGACAGAGGAGGACTGCACAAGCAGCTTTTTAACTAGTCCATACAAACCCCGCTCCAAAAAAAATCAGAACGGATCGAGACGTAAATCAAAGTGCTAGCAGGTTAAGAGCTGCAGAACGTCACCCAGTCAAACCTTAAAGGGTTTAAGGGTCAGATGTTATTCACGACAGGAATGGATGATTTAATGAGAAAAAGAAGAAAATATTAGATTCATGTTTCTCGGTTTTCACTGATGCTTTTGTTTCCCAGTGATTTACGACACTTTTATTTGTCCCCACGGTGTATTTTAATGCGCAGCACACTGTACATGATCAGATAGTGAGTTAATTTCACATAATATTCCTGGAGTTGATGTTTGTCTTGCTGGCAGCAGGCGGTAACGGTTTTATCACCTGGAAGTTAGCAAACCAGTAAAACGCACCCTCGTAAAATCATATGGGTTCACTCACAGCGTGCATCTGAAAGTGGGAGTATTTGAAGTGTTTTTTTACCGTGCGAAATTATTTCACTCGGTTTAAACTGTTGCCGGTTTACTTTTCAACTATTTTATCTTTTATGTCGCTTGTCTGTGCTTCTGCATTTTCCCGTTTACAGTATTTGTATTGCTTTTTGAAGTACTTTGAGTTGCTCTGGTGTATGAAATGTGCTGCAGGTACCTCACCTCGTCTCATAGGACCGTTGCATCATTTCCTCACTGTGCAGAACTCAAAGTTCATCTCAACACATTTTATTTCAATTTACAAAGGTAATTTCGTCAGACGAGACTAGATTAAATATGTCAACCCTGTGTCTTTTCTTTTATAACAAAGCGGTGTGTGTGTGTGTGTGTGTGTGTGTGTGTGATTTCATAGGTTAGCCTGTATTTTTATAACCGTTTCCTGCTTGAAACAGACACAGAAATAAAAGATAAGACATATTATTCCCCATAAGATGTAGTTTCTGCATCTGGTTCACATCAGTAGTTTATTAGTGTTGCACAGGATTAAAGAAAACAGCATCATTTTATTTGACAGTATGTTGACTGTTATAAGGTTGGTCATAATAAATTTGTGAGAATATCATCCAGGCTCCTTTTAGCAACGCAGCATCCCTTATCATTCAACACGTGGAGCTACTTCATCAGGGAAAAAAAAAGACTAATTAATCTACTAATTTGACCAGATCAGTTTTTGATGAACATGACTATCAACCTGCTGTCAAAGGATCAAAAAAAGACTATTAACTAAAATTCTTTGGATTTTCTTTCGAGTAAAATTAGACTAGAACACTTTGAATTTGAGTCAATTAAAAGTAGTTTTTTATATTTTTTGATGGCTTAAAATTTAAGTGAACAAAAAACAGCAGACGAAATGATCACTGCTCAGAGGATAAGGCTGCAGTTCTGCACGTGAACGTGAGGCTAAAGCAACTGGAAATTCACACGCAGATACTAGTGGTACTGAATGAGTTTCATGAACAATTCAGCACAGATTTAATAATAGAGTCAAACATCAGCCACAGCAGCAACACATTCAAAACACAGATGTATACGTATGCATACTACACACTAGTTGAGCCATTCTGACATATCTATGAAGGAACGATTTTCACAAGAAATCAAGAAACATCAAATTATAATACAAACATATAATAAAATGAACTACTTACATCTTTGGGACGGTGAACTAAACGTCAAAATTAATATATATATATTATATATATTAATATTAATATATATATATATATATTAATATTAATATATATATATATATATATATATATATACATATACATACATACATATATATATACATATATATACATATACATACATATATATATATATACAAACATATATACACATATATATATATATATATATATATACATATACACACATATATATATATATATATACATATATACACATATATATACAGCTACATATATATATATACACACATATATATATATATATATATATATACACACACATATATATATATATATATATGTATATATGTGTGTGTATATATGTCACAACAATAATAACATGTCATGACAGAGCAAATGTGAGCAGAACCACATGTTAATTAATCACTGACGGTCTATAATGAACTCATCAGGGTTCAGGGGGTGCACCCTGTTTTTTTTTTTTTTTTTTTTTTTTTTTTTTAATTTGGCACTTGGAAAAAAAAACGTTGACTCCTCCAGTAGTTCACCAGCGTCAGAACCGTACGGACTGGTGAGACTAGCGTAAACAACCGTGAGAGGCTGCAGAAAAGCGATTTTCCAGTTTCAGCCGCTGCGTCTCCTTCCAGCTCCGCTGCGGGTGCCAGACATTTTGCTTTCCGGTCTCGCCAGGGCCACGAAATCTCAGCGGTGGTTTACGCACGGTTTGCTGAAGCAGCTTGTGTTTCTGAAGTGTGAAATTCCATTTGTGGACGCGTACTTATGCAAACTGAATATATAGGATGATACAATCAATATTGTGCCGACTTATGCTTTATGTTAAATGTGACCCGGTGAAAGGAAATCTAATGGTTTCACTCGTGCTTTTAACGCTTCCATTGAACAATTATGAAGATGTCAAGAAGGTAATGAAGCATGGCGTCATCCGCTGGACATCAGGGGTTGGAGGCTGGCAGCTATTAATATTCACTAGGACCCATCGACTGAACTAAAGATGGATGCAGTGGGGTCAGACATCACTCATTTGTCTGTATTAGAGAGGCTTTAAAGCCCAAGGTTGGCCTGTGCCATCTTTTCCCATTTTGGAGCCACAATAATCCAAATAAGGAGTTTTTTTTAAGCAGGAAACCTGTCAATCACAGCGAGAAGCCACGCCCACTCCCTCAGACTGTCAATCACAGCTGTAAGCCACGCCCACACAGCAGACATCAAAGCCTACTACAACTAGCTGAATTTTATTAATGGAGCAATACCAACACTATATAATAACGGAGACCATGATGGAACTGTTGGCTAAAAGAAAATAAATAAATAAATAAATAAAACGTTTTATATCGTGTTTCTGGAGAGAATTTGACGCTTTGCACTTTAAGGTACTTTGCACGTCTTGTGTCCTTCACAACTGTCACAACAAAGCGGTCGATGTGACTTAAATGTGCTGTTCACCACGTTCTCTAACCTATTCATCTGCTGTATCTTCACCTACAGTTTTTTCTTATGTTTCCCATTAATTCGACCGCCCTATTCAGTCTGTGTTTTTCTTTTTTTTCATAGTCAATCTACCTTTCTTTGAAGCCATCTCTTCAGGAATGTCAATGGCCTCTGTGAATACGTGCGTGTGTGTGTGTGTGTGTGTGTCTTGAATAGGCAGATAGACATCTGGCTTGTCAAGGTCATTTATTCAACAACCTTGCTCATACACATGGGGCGTGTCACCATGGCAACAAGTCCTGCTCCCCCTCTCTATTAGTTATCTTTAGATGTCTCTCTGTACAGTTAGCACGCTCCAGCTGTCTGAGGACCTCAAACTACGAACCCTGCACACACTGCACATCCCGATGTGTTTGCATGCACGCATGATGCTGCAGTGTGTTGAGTCTCTGTTAAAATACATGACAATCTATTAATCATTATTCGGATTAAGAAAAACGCATTAACGGTGGTTTTATTGATTTTCACTGAGCCTCAATAACGTCTTGTTAAAACATAACATTCTGGGAGGATTTAGGAGATTTTGTAATTGAAATTTAAGATTTCTTCAAGCTGTTTCTGCACAATGTACACAGTTAATTATTACTGTATACCTAATTTAGTACCTTAGTAATATTAGATGTGAATATGATATGAAACTAAAAATGCCTTTGAGTAAGAAACCATGTAAATGGAAAAAAAAAGTATTAAAACAAAGAATGGGGATATAAAACAGATAGGAGAAAGACGTGAGCACAAATAGAAAAATACAGAGATGGACTCAGAAATGCCAGAAAAAGATTTATTCTTGTGTATCCCTCCGTGCTTTTAGCCAGCTGTGACACACACACCGCCCGTGTTGATGAAAACTGTGTAAAGTTGCCATTCGCACTGATCAATTATTAACAACTTGCACAACTTTGTGTGTGTGTGTGTGTGTGTGTGTGTGTGTGTGCGTGTGTGTGTGTGTGTGCGTGTGTGTGTGTGTGTGCGCGCACTAAAGGCTGCAGGTTTCAAAAACACTTAGAGCGCAGTTGGGAGTCCACAGCAGGGGTAGTTTGTCTGTCTGTGTGTTTTGATGGAAGTGCTTACATTTGTGGTGTGGTGCAAATCAAGCAAGGGCCTATTTGAATATGTTTACTTTCACACACACACACACACACACACACACACACACAGTCAGGAAGTACTTTGATGCTGAGCCAGTTTTGTCTGTTGGTTTGCACAATATGCTGGTTTGGTGCAAGATAAATACTGCACCATCTCTGTGCCCTGACACAGCGCACACACACACACACACACACACGTACACACACACACACGTGCACACACGCACACACGTGCACACACGCACAGAGCACTTTGATGTCGAGCCAGTTTTGCCGGATGGTTTGTACAATATGCTGGTTTGGTGCAAGATAAATACCATCTCTGTGGCTTGACACGAAGCACACACACACACATTCACACAGAAAAATGCATGCACACACACACACGCACACATGCACGCACACACACACGCACACAAAGACAACCATCTGTTCTAGTAGTGAGTCCAGTTCCCTGCCAAGTTGTTATCAGCTGATTGGCAGGAGAGCGCACCAAAAAGATGCCAGACACAGGCTGGACACGCGCCGTCCCACGACATCTCAAATTAGTGTTTGAGCACATGAGCTTCAAATAAAACCACGTGACAGGTATACATGCCGACACGTTATCACGGAGTCTTGTCACATCACATCGACCCGGGCTGACTTTGGTCGGCTCGCTCCGACTGTCACTTTTCTATCCAAGAACATCCCAGTGGGTGGTGTCTTTCAGCGAGGATTACTTCAAGCTTACAACCGGCCCGAGCCAGGGTTCACAGTGTATCTTTGGGAATCCAATAAGAGCTTTTTTTTTGTATTCCAAGGGCAACAATGACAGGCTCAATAGTTTTTAAAGATCCACAGCAGGGGCGCTGAGAAGACTTTTAATCATTTCAAATTCCACTGACTTTGTGAGACGTGATCACGATTTCTGGTGAATCCAGCTGTCGCTGCCTCCTGCCGACCCGAGAGCAGCACAACAAACATAAAACAGAGGCAGCGACACCAAAGACAAAGCTGACATCACAATGAATTCCTCATAAAACTCTTCATGAGACATTTTACAATATGTTTTACACAGTTCTTTTTGTGCATAATCCTATAAATGTCCAGCATGTGCACCTGCACAATGTACTGCAATGAACAACCCTATTTGTAGTAATCTTAATTTCTTTTGCAAATGCAATATTTTATAATAGTTTTGGCATTTAAATGCAGTTAAATAACATTTTTAGAGAGAAATGTGCATTTTATTTACTTTAGTTATACTTTATTTCCTTAGTTATTATGAAACAGATGCTCAGTTTCTCACTTTGCTATGCTGGTTCCTATAAATTCTGCCAGAGAAGAGCATCCTTTTAGCATCTGTATGAGATGTGTCAGTGTTAATTATGTATATCCTATTTATTTTTTATGTTCTAACACTGTGGTTAAAGTCTGGATAGGTTCAGGCACAAAAAACACTTGTTAGGTTTTTGGGAACGATAATGGATTCAAATGTCCTGATGTGGCGATAAAGCGTCTGGTTATGGTATTTGTGCAGCAATGCATCTTTTTATTTTAGCTAAAACCTTATGCAGAGAACACATTGATGGATGACATCGTGTGATATATACAATTAGGAAAGCATTTCTTTTTGTAGGATTAGGTACAGACAGCCTGAAGATCACAGTATTTCACCAGAGACAGAAACTATTCATCAGTCTCCTCTTGTTCTCGATCCGTTTTATGTCACACGTTTTTTTTTCCTTTACCTTTCTGTCCTTTGAATGTCCTCTTTCCCTTTTTTTCCCCCCCAATCCATCTCTCAAGTGAGCTTTCCGTTCCTTTCTTCGTTTCTTCTTTTTTTTCCTCCTCCTTCCTCCTATCTCTCCGACACTCTCTGATAGTTCAGGGCTAATTTGCAGCAGACTAATCTGGCTGGAACACACTAAACTAATTAACATGGGATGGAGCGGCCTTACTTATCATTTCACCATATGTACATACTTGACACACACACACTCTCTCTCACACACACACACACACACACCTACATAAAATGGATTGGACTCTCCAGGGAGAATAAGAAATGATGGGTACTACTTTGGAAAAGGAAATGGGGAAAGAGGGCAGATAAAAATGGAAAAAAAGAGGTAGAAATATATGGAACACTGGAGGGAAGAGGAGCTATTTCTGTGCTAACGCTCAGCCAAGTCTGCTCCTCCTAAAATTAACCCAAAAAGTGGGCTGCACCTGTGAATGTATACGGCACATGCGTGTGATTATTCAGCGAGGAAAGCCCAAAAAAAAAAAAAAAAAAAAATGACATACTTCAATTCCCTGTGCGATAACACATTCATAGCGGCGGTGAATCAGCATTTGCTGCAGCAGTGATGATGAGAAGTAAAGCAAACCTGCATTTACATATTCTAACTGCAAATACGGAACAAAGAGATAATCTCACAAACGCCCATGTAAGAGACACACGTCGGTGTTTGCCAAACTGTTCATGTCGTAATCACATCCCATATATATATACACGGGATATATATGGGAGTATTACTCAGTATTGAGTAATACTGAAGATAGCATCATGCAAAATTAGGGTTGCAAAATTTCCGGTAAATTTCCAGAAACGTTCCATGGGAAATTTGATATTAAGTTTGTGCTTTAGGTTCAAAAGTGTGTCCTGCAATAGCTCCATGTGCTGTGGGCATGAGGAGTACCTCCATTAAAGGGATAGTTCAACATCTTTTGAAAATTCACCCATCATCATGATTCCCATAGTCATAGCAATATGTGCTTTACCTTTTTTTGTTCATACAGTTTCCAGACCAGTGGAGCGGAGCCACAGGCTGCTCAGCTACTACTACTATGCAGCTAATGGTATTTTTTGGTTCCCCTCATCAAACTCAGCAAATACACAAAATCCAGCTTGAGTATTTTCTCCACCTGTTGTAATGTTGCAGATATTGCTTTATATTGTGGTGAATGTATGTTGCTGGATTGTGAATTTGCGGAGTTTGATAAGGGAAAATAAAAAAAGTAGCTAGGAATCATGACAATGGGTGAATTTATTAAACATGTTGAACTATCACTTTAAATCCGGTTGTTTTAGCCAAAATTATTCTACAATGTGTTTTCCCCAAAAATATTACATCATTGGCAATTACCTTTACTTTTCATGTCGTGCAGGGTCAGTGTGGGTGCAGGTTTTTGTTGCAACCAGGCAGTAAAACACCTGATTCTGCAAATAACCATTAGATTAAATTATTTAAAAGCCAGTTCTCGGGGCTAGTGGGCATTTACCTTAAGAAAGGGGGCATTCGCCCAGTATTCCACCCCTTTGATGCCCTCAGACACCGTCCTCATCGACCCATGTAAGAGACACACGTCAGTGTTTGCCAAACTGTTCATGTCATAATCACATCCCCTATATATATTCCAATGTTATTTAACAAATGAATCCATCTCAAAGCTTATGTCCGTCCCTCCAGACTCGGACAAACGGACCCGAGCGTCTGATGTGAGCTGCTGGCACAGTCACGGACAAGTGGGTGCTTCACTTCTCTGCAGCCAAGTCCTTCTGGACACAAGTGTTTAATTCAACTTCTGTAATAGCAAATATAAATCTCTCTCCACGTCCTGTTTGTTTGCTTGGTGGCTTTTCTAGAACTGTACAGCTGAGGTGGAAAAAACAAAAGAAAAAGAAAGGCTTAGCCCTTTTTGCTGCTAGAAGAACGATTTAGATAAATTAGAAGGCTGTTCTAGGTAACCTGATTCTTTTTTCTTTTTTAATTAAAAACTTAAAACACTGAAGATTTATTGCACCTCCACATCACTTTGTAAAGTACTGACCTTAAAGTGAAGAAAACATGGGACTTGTTTGGTGCACCATGCAAACACAAATATAAACAGAAAGTGGGCTCATTCTGAAATATACAACTCAATTTTGTCATTATTTTTTTGTTCTTTCACAGATGCCGACGTTCAGTTGTATCCCTCTTACTTCTGTAGGTGAAACTCCATTCAAAATGCATTTCAAAATGTCTCGAGAAGTCTTGAAATTCACTCGGAGAACTAGTTTCAAGAGTTACCATGGCTTCAGTGTGCAGTGTTTGCTAGTAGCAAGGTCATTAGGAAAAAAAATGTATTCAGTTTACATGTTACCCACTCTAATTTGCCGTGGCGCAGTGCGGTATTTGCATCTGTGTTCAATTTTCTTTCAATTTTTACGAGCACATTTTCGACTAGCAGGCCTCATTAATACAGAGATTTACCTCTGCAGACGTTGCCATTGTCCGGTTCATAACCCGCCTTGCAGCTGCAGCTGCCGATGGGCACCATCCACTCCCCGTCCCCGTTGCAGTACAGCTTTATGGGCACGTCCACCTCCTCGGCGTTGGGGATGCAGCTTCCCCTGGCGATGACTAATGAGGTGGACTCCGCTCCAGTCAGTGTCTGCACAGAATCGGAAATTTACATGCATTTACATGTTGATATTTCAGAAACAGCTGCACAGGCGCGCGGGTGAATGGAGCGCCGCGGATTTCGACCGTACCTCTGGGAAATAAGCGAAGTTCTGCACGACGCTGGGACACTTTTTGTAGAAAACCCGGACAGCCAGCAGGGACATGCACGCGCCCAGGTCCTGGAAGGCCAAATGGAAGCCTCTGCCTTTGGACAGCGGCCCGAAACTGCGAACTTCCGTGTTCACCTTCATTAGCCTTCCTCCGAAATCCACCTGGGAGAAGCTCTCGTCTGCTGCGATGGTGTCCACCTATAGCAGAGAGAGAAACTGCGTTCCATTCTTTCTGGGGTGTTGGAGAGAATGGTTATGCTTATGTTTCCAAGCTGCTGTGAATTACTGGATGAATGCACTTGGACACCATGTCATTTAATATAATTTTGAGATTTGTGGGTTTGCAGCACTCTGCACCGTCAAAATTCCGACTTTTGCATGAACCAATCATAACTGAACTTGTGTTGAGTAATACTGAAGATAGCATCATTCAAAATTAAGGTTGCAAAGGGGTGAAGAATTTCCGGTAAATTTCCAGAAACATTCCATGGGAATGAATTTGATATTAAATTTGTGCCCAGTACCTCCATTTAAGGGATAGTTTAGACATTTTTTGAAAATTCACCCATCATCATGATTCCCATAGTCATAGCAATATGTGCTTTAGCTTTGTTGGTTCACACAAACAGTTTCCAGACCAGTGGAGCGGAGCCACAGGCTGCTCAGCTACTACTACTATGCAGCTAATGGTATTTTTTGGTTTTCCTCATCAAACTCAGCAAATACACAAAATCCAGCTTGAGTATTTTCTCCACCTGTTGGAATTTATTAAACATGTTGAACTATCCATTTAAATCTGGTTGTTTTAGCCAAAATTATTCTACAATGTGTTTTCCCCAAAAAGTTCTTTGTTAAGGGCCAACCTTAATTTTTGTAAATTTTGGATTTACGTAGAAAATTCCTGGAATTTTGCAACCCTCATCATCATTGTAAATAACTTATGGTAACTGAAAGGGTCTAGTTAAGGGGTTCCTGGTCCGGTGTGGGTGCAGGCTTCTGTTCTAACCAAGCAGATGGAAAACACCTGATTCTACCACCTTAGAAAAGTCGATTCAAGAGTAGTCAAGTCGGCTTCATTGTCAATTTCCTTTACATCAAGGGTGTCAAACTCATGTCGTGCAGGGTCAGTGTGGGTGCAGGTTTTTGTTGCAACCAGGCAGTAAAACACCTGATTCTGCAAATAACCATTAGATTAAATTATTAAAAAGCCAGTTCTAGGTGCTAGTAGGCCTTTACCTTAAGAAAGGGGGCATTCGCCCAGTATTCCACCCCTTTGATGCCCTCAGACACCGTCCTCTCCGTCTCCAGGTAGTAGAGGTTGAACGTCTCCTTGCAGGAGCCCAGGACGCTGGGGATGGAGGCGCAGTCGCGCACGGTGAAGCGGATCTCCACGTAGATGCGCTGCGCCGCCCGCCGGTCGATGTACGTGGTGAGGAGCCAGTTGTTCTGGCTGGGCTCGAACACGTTGCACACCTGGTACGTCCGGATGGTGTTGAGGTTCTCATCGTAGCCACTCACCTCCTCCCACTGGGGGCGAGGGGAAGAGGAGGCGAAAATGATTAATGGGTTTACCGAGCCCCGACGCAAATTAAAATTTATCTTTCCCTCCTTCCATTTTCTTTTTTCCTCTCTCTTTCACTTCCCTCATTCACTTTTTTTCCTCTCTCCAGCCTTTTTTTTTTCTGCTGTGCTGATGCAACCATTCATCACAATTAAGAGCCACACACATCTCAAACACAAAACACACACACACACACACCGGAACACTGTGACAGGCTGGTAGCCAAGGCAACATAAAAAAAAAAAAAAAATCCAAGGAGTTGAAAAGACCCGGTTCCATTCTTTTCCTCTTTCCGTTCCTTTGTAATCACAAGCCGTTCCTCGGCCTGTCTGATCTACTGGAATATGTTCCACTCTGCATCAGTAGCAGTTAATTGGTGTCACCTTGCCACTGTAATTAAGATTTTGACAGACTTGTTAATGGGCCACTGTAAAGTGTACTCAAACTGCTTTTTCCCAAGGGTACACACACATCTGCACACACACACACACATCTGCACACACACACACACACACGTTTGCACATTGTTCTTACTCCATTGGCAGGGAAGGATATCCAGCCGAGCTCGGCCGTCGCCGTCCTTGTATCCATCACTGTCTCTGTCGGACAGAAAGAGGGAAGAGGACAGGTACGAGTTTAATAAATAGTCCGACAGTTCTGCATCTCATTCATATTCATAAAATATCAATTTACACCTTTTGTGCAATCCTTTTTCCTCGCCTTTCCGCCGTCTCTTTGATCGAGGAGATAAGTAGCCCGCACATAAATAACCAGGACTGTTTATGCTAATACAGTATAAACAAAATTAATAATGAAACGAGACAACGGCAACAGAGGTAATCCAGTTAGGAAACAAAGCAAACACAAAGCAACGAGCACAACCTTCCATTGAGTAACATGGTGAAGCCTGTGCGACTAGTTCTGCCATTATTATACCTGTTATGCTATAAATAACAGGTAAGTAAATACATTTCTTTACTCCAGCAGATGGTATTAACCTGCTTAATGTGCCAGTGAAGGTGATGCACCATTTTTCTTATTGTCCATTAGGTATTTGGGGCCATTCGCTGACCATCAACCCCTCGTTTAGCTCTGCTGCAATCATCCAGGTTCACACACCTCCATCTCTCAGGATTTGAAGGCTGTAGAGACCCCAGCCCTCACAAGGTACGACACAACAGCTAAATGGACAGCACCGGCGGTAGTGGAGCGTACTCTTTTAGTAAAGGTCAGGCACGTCTCGCAACCGCTAAGCTAAAAAATTCCTGGACCAGTCTCAGTCTCCCAAGAGATGCTGGGTATGAGTCCTCAATAAGAAAGCACAGCCTGCACACTGTATCCCAAATCCAAATCCCGTTTGCAGGACTTGGTTGGAAGGTAAAGTTTCTACAGGAGCTTTTCCAACATTTCTCTCTTTTCATCCAAACTTCAAAGACTTCTGAACGCGCTAAATATGCGAGGCAGGAATAAACTGGGTCTGTACTCCGCTGTCGATCATTTAAAAAAGAAAAATTCTCTGTTGACAAAATGCTTTGAAGCTACAAATTAGAAAGCGATGATTGTCACTGCTTAGGTAAGCTTTGGTCTAAGATTTTAGCCGTCAACTAGCACAGTTTTTGTCAACAGGAGGCATTTTCCTGCAGAGTTTATGCAGTAAGAGCTTTCCTTTTACCGCAATGAGTTCGCAACAAATGACATCCCTGTCTGGTCTTCCTAGTCTTTGCTGCTTCTTTTACTTATTTAGCCTTTTCTCATAGGCGAAGCACTGACTCTCCAGAACAGCAGGAGGCGACGCTGCATCTACAGCTCATACTCAGCAAAAAGAAGGAGAGAAGAAGCAGCGTCGCCTGGTGTAGCAGATAGTAGATGGACAGACGGATATAGTCAGTCGTTGTGCAGGTTTGTATATGCAAGCAGAGTCAGAAATAACCAGAGTTAGGAGATGACACATTATTGGACTTCAGTGACCTATGACCACAAACAGGAAGCACTTCAGGAACATGCTAATTCCTGCACTAAATGAAGTGACTTAATTTAAAACATAAGCACCCAAGTCTAGTGCTGATGGAGACTTTGCTTCTTTGTTGAATAGAAATAAATTTAACACATGCTGGAAAGCATCAATGTCTCCTCTCCTGCTGCCAGAAAAATCATTAACTTTTAACCTCAGACTAACAAAATTCAGCAGAACCGTGGATTTTTGTGAACATCCCACCTCATTGTAATCCTTCATGCTACTGCGACTAGTAACCACATTATGTATATGAATTATCTAATGAGATATCGCACAATACCGGCAGTTACAACAGCATAAATCAAAGAGTAATTACACACAAAGTGTGTAGGTGGCACTCTGCTGATCAAGGTGCCACTAATAATAAATTCATGTCCCCACCTGAACCGACATTATTGGCTCAATCTGGAATGCTGTTTTTACATACAGACCTGATTAAAGCGCAGCAGCTGCAGAGCGAGAAAAGAGATGCATGGCGCTAAGCAGCCAATAATAACTCAACAACAAAGCAACCTGACAGCGGTGATGGCAATATTCATTGTAAAACATGTCAGTCCGTATTATAGATCCCGCTCTGTTAAAAAGGTGAAATATGCGCGCGGCCCCAGGAATGTTTTTCACCGTATTTCTCCGTGTCTTTCTTCACACCTGACAGTTTGGGAAATTGATAAATAAGAGGAATGTAATGAGAGG
>JAYKQN010000006.1:1437500-1450000 GCA_036785175.1 Eupleurogrammus muticus
AACGCCCCCCCTCCTTCAGATACACTTAGGCTTACACACAGCCGGCAAAGTCTCACATGGTTATTTTCACATTCTACATCACTGTGAAGCGCCGGCTAGTGGGCAGAGCCCGGTGTCTTCAAAGCGTCTGCTCAGCAGTTCAAACTCACCCGGTGTCAGCAAAAAAAAAAAAAAAAAGACAAAACCACGCAACAACAGTGGGATTCACAGGACGAGCCACGGATGTTTCTGGACAACATTACAATTCTGCTACAACAGCGCGACGGCTTCACGTCATGAATTATAGATTTGGAGTTTAGTTTGCGGGCATTTTATTTTTCTCACCCACTTATCCAGAGTGGAGCACACTCAGGGATGCTGCGTTTGCTTCACTTCAGAGATAAATAAAAAAATACACTTATGAAGGATGACTGGCATAATTAACATCTTATTCTGTTTTATTTCATTTTGAGTGCATGTTACTGCCTGAGTGTAGTACTTAAAAGGTCTTTTAAAAAGTGCTGTATTATGATTATATAATATAGTTAATTGGCACAACACTTTATTGTAATTTACATATTTAGACTTGTTTATTTTTCTGTTATTTGAAAAAAAAACACATGAAAGTCTGATTAACTAAATATTAGTTTGATAAGATTATACAATATATATATATATATATATATATATATATATATATATATATATATATATATATATATATATATATATATATATATGAGATTATACAATGTTTATAAATATTTAGGTATTGCTCTCATAATAAGGCTTATCCTATTGTTTAGAGTACTATAACTGTACAATACTCCTTACTTAGTGTAGTGTAGTGTTGAGAAAATGTGTCAGACAATGTGACAGAAAATAAGTGTGCTACAGAAAAACAAGAAATAAAATGTAATAAAATCCAAAACTTAAGAATCAAGATAAAATAAATGTCCAATTTTGTGACCCTTACTTGATTATATTTTTTTAAGCGGATATTTTCACACATCGATCCAATTGACAAATATCTCAGACGACACAGAGAACCTTCGACATGAACACGTAAAAGCCTGCAATACCATGCCAGACCAGAAGAGGCCAGTAAGCACAATTTCAAATACCTGCTAGGAGGCACATTTTGAGCAGGCGAATCCATGAGGATTATACGATATGTGATTCTAATTGCACTTCGTGCAGTAATCTTTGATTTAGCTGAAAAGCTGCAAACCGGCAATAGTATCAAGAACACAGACATAACCTGTGATAGGTTCAGGGTCACTAGGCTAATCTAGTCACAACGAAAATCTCTTTGTGTGAGTGTTATGTTGGTGTGGTTCAGAGGCCAAACTGGATAGAAAAGTGTGTGGATTAAAAAACAAAGTCTGTAGCAGATAACTTTTGGTTTTAAAATGAGAAACGGTTCTATGGTGGCCGGATTTTTCCATATATTGATTCAGTCACGGTGACCCGCCACAATTTCAGCATTGACCACCACAGTTGATATTGACGTTCTATTTTCGGTGCCTCACACCCTACCCCCACCCCCACACCCTGATTCTTTAATAGAGTCACAAACAGACACGGCCACACCTTCACTTATTGCGGTCACATGTTAGAATTGTAGATTGATATTGGGTCTGGGAACCTTCTGTTCATTTGTCCGTATTACATGTGTGGGTTATGAAGGCCCGGAAGCCATTTATTGGGTGCTATGAATGTCTGTGAAATGTGTCTGTACGCAGCTTACAGCCAATCGTATCTGATGTACCCGAAACCCAATGTCGAGGAGGTAGCGTAGCGCTAAAGGCTCATTTTCCCTGTTGTGTCATTGATTCCCTTTACATGGAAGTGAATTTGCCTGCAATGAAGGATACTTCTATATTGATATTTACTCAGGCTAGGATTATAATGGATTTCACCAAATGAGATTTTGCAACTCGGTGGGTGGTCTGTCACAAATTCAAAGTTCACATGGAGTTTGTTTATTCTGATAATGGTCAGCTGTAGCTCTGTTAAGTGGTGTTAGAACTAGTTCCAGTTGACCGCTACTCAACTCCATCGATAAACCATCTGGTGGCCTACAAACAGAAAATGGCATTCGAGGATCTTTGACAGTTGCAGCATTAGCTTAGCACAGAGCTCAGTGAGTATTTATGATGGCGTAGGCCCCTTCTTACACTTCCAGGTAAAATCTGTCAACAATTCTTGAGCATACACAGGATGCAAATATGACACGATATCGTACACAAGGAGACACAAAGCAGATAAACATCCTAAACCAGGGGTTCCTATCGCATTTGCAAATCCAGTCCCTTTGCCTTTACCCTTTACATGTTTTCAATGCCTAAAGCTCCTCCCCTGAGCTCTCTGTGCTTTTACCTGCATTCCAGTCATGTCACACCATCTACACTTAAAATCGAAACTTCATGGCGCATTCATGTGCACCTCATAAACTCCGAAAACTACTTTAAATTGTAGGGCAAGTGCACCTCATTAACTCTAAACCCCTTTACTGAAATGGCCAAAAAAGTTGCTCAAAACACAAAAGTTTCCTTTTTTTTGCTGTTTTTTTTGTTTGTTCTTTCACTACATCAAAATTATGGATCCTATCAAATTAGAAATCAGCAATCGCCCCCACCACCCTCCAAGTCAGTAATATAATAATGTACCACCTCTAATACAATCTGATTCTGTGGGACGCACTGGTGGGCCAAACTTCGTTTATATGTAAACGTCAATATATCTTACTGCCTCCTCGTGGCAGTCCATTAGATCCATTCTAGAGGTGATCTGTTGTTCAATAAAAAGGTGTGTTTGTGCCGGAGCACAGTCCTGATGAAATATCAATGATAAAATATCACTATGCCAACGTTCCTGTTGAGGTTGCAGAATTGCCCCCGGTGGTGTTCGGCTTATTCTCTCCTGTTTTCTCGTTGCTAAATTAGGTGCTACGCCTCTTGAAGTATATTTGGCCTCAGCTTCTGTCAGCTCCGCTTTTATTTATGCACATTTAAACCAAGAGAGGTAATTCGAGAACCTCAATCCCGGCTTAAAGGTTGGACTGCGCCAAATAGATCTTTCTGAATGGAAAAGTTCATGTGAACGAAGTTGAAAGGAATCTGTAAACCAAGCTAAATTGGCTTTTGATAATTATAATTACCCGATGAATATGTTTAAAAGCAGAAATCAATGTTATACGTATTCTTTATATGTATGATTGCATATATATTCAGTTTTGTGGTCATGGTTTTTTGGTTCAGTTCGGTATACGTTTGAAAAATCAGCTTAAAACTGAATTTTATTACAGTTTTAGGTTAAAAGTAGATGTGATTCTGGTATCAAAGTTGAGACATCCATAGTGTAGTTCATTTATTTGGCAAAAAGTTATTGTGATAAAGAAGACTTAGGCTTTATCAGCACTAGACTTAGTTCCCTGTCTTTTCATATAGTGCAGGAATTACCATGTACAGTGGCTTGCGAAACTACTTGAACTTTGACTTTGTGACCTTTTGCCACATTTCAGGCATCAAACATAACGATATAAAACTGTAATTTCTGTAGTACCTTTGCAGTTCATCCAGAGTGATCATGGGCCTCTTGGCTGCATCTCTGATCAGTCTTCTCCTTGTATGAGCTGAAAGTTTAGGGGGACGGCCAGATCTTGGTAGATTTACAGTGGTCTGATACTCCTTCCATTTCAATATTATTGCTTGCACAGTGCTCCTTGGGATGTTTAAAGCTTGGGAAATGTTTTTGTATCCAAATCCAGCCTTAAACTTCTCCACAACAGTATCTCGGACCTGCCTGGTGTGTTCCTTGTTCTTCATGATGCTCTCTGCACTTTAAACAGACCTCTGAGACTATCACAGTGCAGGTGCATTTATACAGAGACTTGATTACACACAGGTGGATTCCATTTATCATCGTTAGTCATTTAGGTCAACATTGAATCATTCAGAGATCCTCACTGAACTTCTGGACAGAGTTTATTGCACTGAAAGTAAAGGGGCTGAATGATTTTGCACGCCCAATTTTTCGTTTTTCATTAGTTGAAAAAGTTTGAAATATCCAATAAAGTGTGTTCCACTTCATGATTGTGTCCCACTTGTTGTTGATTCTTCACAAGAAATTACAGTTTTATATCTTTATGTTTGAAGCCTGAAATGTGGCAAAAGGTCACAAAGTTCAAGGACTATAGGGAGCCAAATAGTTTCACAAGCCACTGTAGCTGAAGGGGATTTTATACTGTGGCTCCAGTGGCGTGTCGACCAGCAGGTTGATAGTAATGTCATTTAAAATGAATTTAGGCAGGTATCTGTAACAATAGGAAATTTTGTTGGTTTAGTTTAGTAAAACAGTAAACATATTCCACCCTGTCTAGTCTAGAACTTAGGGAACTTCTTGATTTGACGCGTTTGTCCGGCTGCTGCTTCATGTTGGCTTAACCCCTGCTGTCGTCAGCAAAAGATGCCTCACAACAACAGGTGGCGAACAGACAATAAAACAAGCTTTGTGGACACAGATTTAAAAAAAAAAATGCGTGTATGCTCATCCATCCAGAGGAGAAACCCGTGGCAGACGTTTTGGGGTTATATGCAGCGCGGCTTCACCAGCAACAGATTTTTAGGATCAGACACGTTCACGGGCGTATCACCGATGCCTCGAGGTGTCAGGTTGTTTTTCTCATGGCTGACATGTTGTTGTTGTTGTTGTTGTTCCGAATAGGAGCCGTAGGAGAAGCACGGGGGCCGCCGCCGCGTTATAAAGAACAACCGAGCTGTCGCACATGAGCACTTACCCGTGTCACGGTTTCTTATTGAACAAGCGCGCTGCACAAACGTACAGTCAATCTCAGGCTTTGTGGTGCCTGTCCTTTGTTTCTCGCTCTCTCTCCATCTTCGCCCTCTTATCTCACCTCTGCCGTCATTCTCCTCGCATCTCTCGTTAACGGTTTTGATCTAGGAAATTTGGGGTGTCACGATTTCGCTTGATGAAAGAGGACATGAGAAAAAAATAAGACAGTTCGCATCTATCTCGGCTTTTCGTGACCTCAAAAAACAAAAAACAAAAAAGAAGATTAAATGTTCCCTCGATACCTGCTCTGACAGTCTAAGACTTTCTCTATCAGCGATCTTGATGCAAAACTCCAAACCTGTGCACAATACCAATGTTATTTTTCCTTTGCGAAACATGTAGTTTAATAAATCACCACTATATGACACCTTATGTAGGATATACATCAATACGACAAAGAAAAACACAGAACACCTGTCACTAAGATGCATCTTTTTTGAGGAAGCAGTACCTTCTTAAGGCAGAAGATGTATTCCGGTTTCCTGGAATCTGATTTCCTGTCAGTGTAGAGGTTTGTCACTATAACTACAACACGAGAGAGTTTTTAGATAACAGAGCGTGGAAGTCACTGTAAAATAAATAAATAACTTAAAAAATAGGAACGGCACGACAATAAAAAGACGACGAAGCCTGACGAGTGGAAGAAAACTTAACGTGAAACTGCACAAACACAAAGAAAAGAGGACAACACACACACACACACACACACACACACACACACACACACACACACACACACACACACTCAGAGACACAAGTGCCTTGTGAAGCATGCAGTCTGTCACCGTGTCAGGATCCTTTGTTACTTTTGTGACTAACACGAGAGGGAACGGGCCTCCAACTCTAACACGCTGTGTTTTAAAGGACGCCACGTCGACTCGAAGCATGCAGGAGGATGAGATGCAAAGCTGCTGCTGAAATATGAAAATGTGGAGAAATAAAACAAGATTGGAGAGAAATAGAAATATAGATATTGGCACTATAAGTTAGCAAATAACGGTAGAGTTTCAATGAACTGCAGGGCCCCCTTTAAATGTCGGGGGCAGTTGTATGTTTTGAGGAATAACCATAATTAATTTAAATTTTAAAAAGAAGAAGACGTGACTACTGACATTGCACTTCTTTTTTTTTAGTAGGTAAAACTGCTTCATCGTCCATCACCATGGTGCGGCGAAAAAGTAAAAAAAGTACAACATGAAATTCTTAATTTACGTGGTAAAATACACAGGGGAAAACTCAGGAGAAGTAGCTGCGACACGTTTAACTACAGTACTGTAATCTGACTTCTTTAATTTTTTTAATGTCCCAAACTGCTGTCTGCTTTTCAGGTGTTTTTTTTATACTGACAAGATGTTCAAACATGTCCCATTAATACAGGTAAGGCCTTGCTTGTTTGTAGGTGATCAGATACCTATACCCTTACTTTTATAGAGGATTTATCAATGAATTCATTAAAAATCCCATAATGTGCTTTCCTGGATTCTTTCCCCCTATTCTGTGTCTCATAGTTGAAGCGTACCCACGAGGAAAATTGCAGGCCTCTGACCAAAAGACGTAAGCTAATTGTTGTTAAAAAAAGTTTTTTTCAACAAGTGAATATCTGACACGTTTACAGTTTTTAGCAAAAATGTCCTTCTTTGTGTTTCCTCTGAGCTGATGGACCTATAATAATAAAACATATGTTAAGAGATATCTACTTCATTTGACTCAAGGACCCGTCAATGGGGAAAGTGATAGTTCTGCTTTTAACCGGCTTTCATTATGAGTGAAATGCAGTAAACTTTTATTTTGGCATGTTTGAAACATGTGATCATCAGATTTTGTTTTATTACGCAGCAGAATCCTATTTAAGAGATTTTCCAATGTTTCCACTGTTTGTGTCATTTATTCTGTCACTGAAAACTGAAGCGTCACAGCAACATTTAATCTCAAAGCCCTAATCCCACACATCAAGTAAATATACTCGTTCATTTTACATTTGACGTGTAGATGAGTCTATCCAAGTAGGGCGTCGTTATAGCTTTTAAAGTGACTCTCAGTCAGAAGAAGCCTGATGGGATAGGACTGTGGAGCTGAATAGAAGTCAGCTGTGAGGAAACGGGACACAGTGTGTATTGTGTGTGTAAGTACATCCACGCTGCTCATTCTATTCACAGGGAATACACCCACAGCAGCATTACGGCTTCTAAAGATTCCTGAGTGCTATGAGAAGTACTAAAAAAAATTGACATCGCAAGTGTATTGAAGATGACTGGGCCTGCACTTCTGCACCATTGCACACATCAGTCAAATTACCCTGAATGTCTATCAATCAGTTGTCAGATGTCAGGGTTGGACGTGTGCAAATTTAAAGTTTATAGTTTTTTTTTTTTTGCATGCAAAATATTTTTTAAAGGTCCCATATGGTAGAAAGTTCATCCACAGAGTAATACACACAGCCAGTATCCAGAAACCCTGCCTAAAAAATGTGCACGTTACGGGAAATGGTGAGGTCACAGCATCGCCCAATCAGAGCAGAGGCTCATTCATATTAATGAGAGCTGACAGAAAACAGATCAGTTCATTCTCGAGCTCCTGGGGGAGGAGGTTGACATATTTGGTGCTTAAAAACCACAAAAATGTCTCGTTAGGGATGTCAAAACTTCAAATAAAACCCAGGAAAAGGGTCAAATATGGAGCCTATTTGTTTCAGACTGATATAATACGTGCTCGACGGATCGCGCTGATTACAGAAGCTCGAGGAAAAAGACGCTAACGAGATATCACCTCTTGACTTTGCCTCCTGTAATGACTGAGCTGAGGACTCCATTCACGACAAGTGACCCCTCTCACATGCAAAGCGTAGTATTTACGTGACTGATTTGTCCTGGATTTGCAGCCGTGCTGAAATCATTTGGCAATTGTGGAGTCCAGCACTTGTCCTTATTTATTATGATGATGGTGTTTTACAATGATGCCGTTAAACTGAAACCCATAACCTCAAGCTACGGCAAAAATAATAGTTAATGCCGTGCTATTTTAACTGGATTTTGTCATACAAACGGCATCTATTTATCTGTGGATGCCTCCAAACATAACAGAAACGTCATTCAACAATGCTGAAATGTCACTGACTGACGAGGTTGTTCTAGTGCAAATATACAATTAAGCACTTTGCAAACCTCGACAAGCCAACATGGCAACCGAGTCAACATGTCTTGATAGAACTAAACTGATACGCCAGTTTTGACGTTTGGCCACCCCCACTTTACTGGGGGGTAGATACTGAGATAATTAAAAAAAAAAAACACGGTTGTGTCAGAGTTTTCTCGCCTGGCATGAAGGAGGTTGTCTAATCATCTCATTTGTATTCTATTAAGGCAGACCATTAGTCACAGATCTGTTTAATCGCGTGTCAGCGTGCGTCTCCGCTCGTTTCCCCGGAGACGGGGCGCACAAAGACGGGGGCTAGCGAGACGCCGGGCCCACCACATGCCGCCGCGCTTCTGCCGCGTCGCCCCTGACGGCGGGAACCGGTCCGCGGGTCAATGTGCCGGCAGATGTTCCACCGCGGAAAACCGCCGCGGAGCGCGGGACGGCGAGCAGGGCCGTGGCCCGGGAGGCGGGGCGGGGCCTCGACCAATCAGGGAAGCCGGCGGTCGCGGTGCCAGAGAACATGTCGATGTCCTTGGACGTGACACTCAAGACTAAATTACATGTGAACGGGTGGGAATAGACAGAGGGTGTGTGTGTGTGTGTGTGTGTTTTATGCATGCAAGCAAACTTAAAAACACAAAACGCAGTCTTTAGAGTCTTACCGTTTTTACTGTTCTTGTATAATGGTTATTAACTAATTGCTATTTATCTATTATTACTATGTCAGAATGTCACACTACAACAATGTTAATACACATGTAATAACACATTTAATGTCTATATGTCCTATTGTCTACTTTCGAATTCTCTGTACGACAGTTCCGTGTTGATGTGGCGTCTTTTTTTAACTTCTTATAAAAACCTCGCTGCTCTTTGGGGTAATTGCGGGTTGGCCGACACACCTCCCCTTCCCCGTTTTCTCCATTTGTGGATAATGACTCTCTCTGTAGGTCGATGGAGCCCCAAAGCTTTAGAAAATGGCTTCAGAATCATTTTCAAACTGATAAATCTCAATTACTTTCTTTCTCACTTGTTCCTGAATTTCTTTTTGAGCTCTCAGCATGATTAGCTTTTGAGGATCTTTTGTTCTACTTCACGTTTTCAGGCAGGTTTTATTAAGTGATTTTTCTGTTTGAGAACCAGTGTAATCAGGTCTGGGTGTGACTACAGAAACTGAACTCAGTTATGTTTTAACAGGGGACTTTTCCCCCGCACAGGGTCATGTAGGTTTGGATTTTATTCTCTCATTTAATAAGAAAAACCTTAATTAGTGTTTTGACTAATAAAACAAAATTATTAGAAAACTCACCCAACACATTTCTCCCTTAATAATAACATCTTTCAATTTGAAGACTGTTTTATGTTTACTTGCATTGTCTTGAATGCATTTAAGTGTGAAAAACATGCAAAAAAAAAAGATAAATCAGGAAAAGGGGCAAAGAGGGTTTAACATCAGCATGTGTGCACCCGGATGTTGGCGAGTATTATAGAGACCTCTGAGTGGTCGATGAGACTGGAAAAGTGCAATATAAAAGGCAGTTCATTTACCACCAACCTGCAGCACGGCTGAGAAACACATGCTCGCACAGTATGTTGATGTCGGTGTGCGGCGGCGACACACACACACACACACACACCGCATGAAGAATGTCACAAATTTTACACACAAACACAGTTTTGAACAATTCCGGTTTTAGATTTTTTTTCATGATTTCCCGTGTTTGACTTTCTGCCTTCAGCGCGGCTCCATCATAAATAATAATCAGGCAGACTGGTAAAAAATCTCCTAAATATCGTCGTTACGCATGTGTAGAAGACAATGCTTCTGCTGACGTTCTGGGCTTAAACAGGCTCAGGATGAGCAGACGTCAGCCAGGACTCGATCCTGTTTGATGCTTACTGACAATAACAAATTGTGTAAGCGGCGGATCGTGCTACCAGTGGCCTGTAAGTATGGCTGAGACTCTGAAAGATTATCTCTCTTTGTGAAACGCACTTTTATTTAAAAAAAAAAAAAAAAAAAAAACATCCATGACAGTAATAACCAAAGACATAAAGGATCTGAGGTCAGTTCATAAACAAGAGGATTGAGAGCCTTTTTTTTTATATAAAAGGAAGCATTTTCACACACAGTGACCACAAATTAGAGGTTGTTACACAGAGATATATCAGTATATAAAAAACCCACAGTGTTGTTACACCGGTGTAACGAGAACGTTGGTTCCCCCAGACTCTTCATTATAAGGTTTAATGTCGGAACTTAACTCATTAAATCCCAAAGTGACATAAACTAATCATCCTAATATGGAATATATTCACCAATAATGCACAATGGGAATAAAAATTATTATTCTGAAAAACCTTTAGAAATGTGTTGGTCTATGGTTCTCAAGCTGCTCTATGGATGAAAAAAACTGATTTGCGTCCATCTCATTAAAATAAATGAGTGTCCTCTGATTGGCTGGTAAATGAATTAACACCTAGACCTTATAATATAACATAACATCATTTTCCTTTAAGGAAATGGGTCTGGGGTCTTATGGGTTAAAGTTGTACTAACTACTTGTATGAAACAGCAACTTTAACATTTCACAATTTGATTTGATAATTTGTGTCCAAAACCTTTTTTTCCCCCATTGCTGTATGAAGCGCTTTCACATGCCATTTTCAGCCCCCCCTCCCTCCCACATTATTGAATTAAATGCTGAGAGGCCACTTTTTGCCCATTTCAGAGAGGTGCTGCTCCCATCAAGTGCTGGCACAGAAACGGCTATGAAAAAAAAAAAAAAAAACTTCAAAAATCCATTTCCCTCATTTTAGAAACCATCAAGCTGTGTCTGAGTTCAGGACGGACGACATCGGCCCGGGACGAGAAGCAGTTCACTGAGAGGTCACCTGCAGGGACCTGCTGCAGCCATTTCCTGAGAATTTACATAAGGGCAACTTATGTAAATTAAAGGTAACCCAAGCATGAACTAACAATTACAAGCTATGGGTCAGAGATATATATATATATACATATAGTTTTACAAGTTGGTTGACCTCTTTGCTCCTTGACATAGAAACTGGAAAAGGGCCAGCTGCAACGTGGAGTTTTAGAGTTTTATTTTAACTTATTTTGATGAGAGAGATTTAAATTAGATTCGTATAGAAAATATATGTTTGTAAAAGGAATAATTTAAAGGCTAATTGTAATGCTTAAGTATGCTAAAATGGTTGTAAATAAGATATATGTAGCTTAATTTAGTACTCATTTAATTAATATTAGGAACTTTTGAATAATTTATATGCTATACTTTTTCACTACTCCTACTACTACTATAGTTGCTGCTGCCTGTGATTCTACCCAATTCTGACGGATCAAATAAAAGAAGAATCTGAGTTGATACCTGATTGCCCCACACAGCTTATGCCTTTTTCAAGTCTAGGCTGATTTTGACAGATTTGCATTCAGAGAAAATACAACAAAATTTATAAATGAATAGTATTTTTCCATCAGCAGGTTTGGCTCAAACTTCCCTGTCGTTTTGATGGGTGCAGCATTCATCATTCGTGTGTGTGTGTGTGTGTGTGTGTGTGTGTGTGTGTGAGGTGAAGGTGTCCAGCCGACCGCAGTGTTTGGCTCGAGTGCGTTCACACACAGTTTGACCTCCTGTCACAGAGACGCGGCTCGGAACGACCCGGGAGGACGTCGACGCCACGGCTGCGTCCGGCGAGTGTTCGCTTCCCTCCCTCACAGCTCCACTACTGACCCTAACTGACATCTTTTTTTTTTTTTTTTTTTTAACTCTCTCTGGGTCCTGAGGCACTTTTCGCCAGTGTACAAGTATAAATCTGGTGCCTGAGTGGCTGTTACTCTTTGCTTTAGCCCAGGGGTCTGCAAGCTGCGGCTCTTTAGCGCCGCCCTAGTGGCTCCCTGGAGCTTTTTTCCAAAATGTTTGAAAACGTAATTTTATTTTTTTGTTTTTTATAGGAGGACAAACATTCTGAATGCTTTCCAATGGTGTAAAAGTGTTTAGAATAAATATTAAATTTCAACATTTCCGGGAATATACATTTGCGAACAGAAGCGAGCAGCTGCATTCATTGCCAATGCGGAAGGATTGCACAAGTGTTTGCTCTGTAGTGAGAAAAGCTGTCAAATAACAAAAAGAGTAACGTGGAAACACATTACCAGGGAAGTCATTCTACATTTGCAGTCGAGTACCCAGCGGAGAGTGAGAGAAAAGTGTGATTGCATCACTTCTGGAAAAATTAGAGAAGTGCAAAAATAGATTTAGGAAGTGGATTGCATCTCCAAACATCATCACTGCTGCAAGTTTTGCTGCAACCGGAGAGATAATAAAGCGTGGAACACCGTTCACTGCCTGAAAACAGGAGTCACATTAAACAATCCTGCACAGGCACGTATTCACTAACAAGTGATTTCTGACTTGTCAGTATATAATTGTAATGGCGCGTAGGGATATTATTGTGTTTTGACGCCCAGGTCCAAGGATAGCTGCACTGGTTGCATGTCAAAAAGAGAA
>JAYKQN010000006.1:1455000-1490000 GCA_036785175.1 Eupleurogrammus muticus
CGATCTTTAACACCACTTTAAAATTAACTAATTAAAATTCCTGATGAAGCACTTTTCCCCCCCACAACCTTTTCAAGGTGAGGCAAAAACGCACTGATGTGCGTTATTTCGCCCATTATGTCCTCTCCCCCATTCCTTCCTTTGCTCCAACAGTGACACAGTTCTTAATATCCAGCGAGGCTATCTGCGAGACCATATGCCCACCACAGGAGACCTGAAGAGGCTGGCAGAGGGCCCACTCTCAACCAGCAAATAAATAATGGGTCATTATGTTCAATCATATGTTGAGCTATAAAGGTCTAAAGCAGAGCAGCAGTGTGCAGCCTGCACTATGGAACAAGGAGGAGGATGAGGAGTAGGTTCAGGTGGACGGGTAAACTGTTAGGGCTAGGTGTTTTTAATGGAAGAAAGGAAGCGTCAATATCTCTTTCACAAATGAAATGATGCATTTTTTTGCAACCACATATTCAATATCCAAAAGATATTCAGATTACAGTGATCTAGTAATAGTCACTAAACTCAAGCAACTATGAGCTTGTTTTAATATATATATATATATATATATATATATATATATATATATATATATATATATATATATATATATATATATATATACACATACACACATACACACACACAATGTATATACTGTAAATTCTGGACTATAAAGCGCACCTGCATATAAGCCGCATCCGCGCTATTTAGAAAAAATAAAAATAAATAAATAAACAAGCCGCACGCTCTACTTAAAAAAGTTTGGCGAGTCACAGATATGTATGTTTTTACATTAGATATTTATTACAGGAACAGAACGATTTTGAATTGTAAATGTACATGTATGTACCTAAATAGATCCTTTTTATTTTTCCTTCTATTCTTTCCTAACCTGTATTTTAACACGGCAGCAACTTTGCTGATTAAAACGGGACAGAACCAAGAGAAAATAACCAGTATTTACAGTACAGACAGGATTGGTAATTTGTCGTCCTTCTATCCACTTTTACCGACTTATATCTGCTAAAGAGGAACTAGCGTATTCTTCTTGAACTAGCATATTCTTCTTTGCATTTATTTTGTCTTAGTTTTGATTCTACTTCCGTTTAGAGCGCCCCATAGTGGTGGAAAAAATATGCAGAATAGCCGCACCTTTGTACAAGCCGCATGGTTCAAAAGCTTTGAAAAAAGTAGCGGCTTATAGTCCAGAATTTACAGTATATATATATATATATATATATATATATATATATACATACACACATATATATATATATACATACACACACATATATATATATACACACACACATATATATATATATACATACACACACATATATATATATACACACACACACACACACACACACGTGTATATAGTTATGTTTCCTTTTTATAATTGTACATCCAAGTCAAAATAGAAAATTATTAAGTGAGGGACCAACTATTTTATTTTATGATCTATGTTGTTCCTTAAATTACATTCTTTGTAAATTGATTTCTAGGGACAAGGACATATAAAAAAAAAAATTAAAAAAAAAATTGTCTTTTTCCTGTTCTCTTTCATTCTAGATTGGAAAGTATTTTTATTTTGTATTTTTTATTAAATGGTTAGTAAAGTTTCAATAAATTCCAAATCAATTGATTGTTTAATTAAATTATTCAGAAATATCCACAAATACCTTCCTAAATTCTTAAATATCTATATTTTACTCTTACTATATAATTGTGCACTGGATATCTTTGTTTTTTTCTGGTGGAACAAAACCAGCAACACTTCATTTGCATTAAAAAAAAGCAGTAAACGTACATTTGCCCTGTTTTTCTTCCCACCGCTGCAGGTCAGCGGGAGGCCCAGGGTCAGGACAAATTAAGCAGTTTTTTTTTCCTATTTGTGAAGTCTACCCCACGAGTAGGGAGAAATGATTTTTTGCCTTTTGCCTGAAACAAAAGGGTAATTGATGCTATCGCTTACCTTGCATGTTGAAAAAGTGAATCAATACAGAAGACAGAGCAACTCAAGGAGCATGTCATTGCCGCCTGTCTAACATAGCGGTGTATTGATGTGACTCTTTGAGCTGCAAATTAGTTGAAGTGACAGTATAATGGACCTCGCTGAAAGGAAAAAGGGGAATTTCAAGTGAAAACAAAGGAATCTTTTTTTTTTTTCTTCCCCTTCTCCATTTTATGCCCACCAGCACTCCGTTCTCTAATGGCATCAATTATGGTTTCATATCGAGGAAGTACAATCTATTTAGACCGGTTTGTTATGCAAATAACTGGAGGAGTTTATAATATGCAAGCCTTCTGCTTCTCTCCGCTGCTCCAATCAATTTCGGCTTCTTTAAACATGTCAACAATGGCAGCTGTGAAGAATTAATAGTGATTGTGGTTAAATGGCTGTAACGAAGCCGGTTTGCAGCAGATGCTGATTGAGCGGTGCTGACGTGGGCATCTGTACCTGATCCGCGTCAGAGGTCACAACCCAGCGCAGGGTTTCCACGTAAAGCTTAAAGCAGCGTTAATCAATATTTCTGGATCGACAATCGATCAAACGCGACTGATGATTATAACGCAGTTCTGCAGTTTCCTCTTAGTCCTGCAAGCGTTTCGTTCTCTTACAGCTTGTTGTTTTTGTTTTGTGTGTGGAGTGCTTTATTTCAATCTTACTTTACTTTTCAGACTCAATTGTCTTGTAGAGAAAAGCTCTGATAAAGCGAGTGTGCAGCAGCTGACCTCCAACAAATGGCAGATGGATAAAGTTAGGCTGATATTTCCCTCAGGAGATGAGAAGACCAACACAGGAGAGGAGAGGATATATTGGATGTGTGTTCATCAGGTGGACAGAGACTCTCACAATGAACACTGATTCTACTGAGTAAATGCAGTAATTCTACTGTGATTCTACTGTGTAAATGCAGTAATTCTACTGTGATTCTACTGAGTAAATGCAGTAATTCTACTGTGATTCTACTGTGTAAATGCAGTAATTCTACTGTGATTCTACTGTGTAAATGCAGTAATTCTACTGTGATTCTACTGAGTAAATGCAGTAATTCTACTGTGATTCTACTGTGTAAATGCAGTAATTCTACTGTGATTCTACTGTGTAAATGCAGTAATTCTACTGTGATTCTACTGAGTAAATGCAGTAATTCTACTGTGATTCTACTGTGTAAATGCAGTAATTCTACTGTGATTCTACTGAGTAAATGCAGTAATTCTACTGTGATTCTACTGTGTAAATGCAGTAATTCTACTGTATCTGCTGTGATTCTACTGTATAAATGCAGTAATTCTACTGTATCTGCTGTGATTCTACTGAGTAAATGCAGTAATTCTACTGTGATTCTACTGTGTAAATGCAGTAATTCTACTGTGATTCTACTGTGTAAATGCAGTAATTCTACTGTATCTGCTGTGATTCTACTGAGTAAATGCAGTAATTCTACTGTGATTCTACTGTGTAAATGCAGTAATTCTACTGTGATTCTACTGTGTAAATGCAGTAATTCTACTGTGATTCTACTGTGTAAATGCAGTAATTCTACTGTGATTCTACTGTGTAAATGCAGTAATTCTACTGTATCTGCTGTGATTCTACTGTATAAATGCAGTAATTCTACTGTATCTGCTGTGATTCTACTGAGTAAATGCAGTAATTCTACTGGATTCTACTGTGTAAATGCAGTAATTCTACTGTGATTCTACTGTGTAAATGCAGTAATTCTACTGTATCTGCTGTGATTCTACTGAGTAAATGCAGTAATTCTACTGTGATTCTACTGTATAAATGCAGTAATTCTGCTGTGTATCTGTTGTTTAAATGCAGTAATTCTGCTGTATGAATGCAGTAATTCTGCTGTGCATCTACTGTGTAAGTGCAGTAATTCTACTGTGTATCTGTTGTGTATCTGCAGTAAATCTGCTGTACATATGCAGTAATTCTACTGTGTATCTGCAGTAATTCTGCAGTGTATATGCTGTGTATCCACTTTGTAAATGCAGAAATTCTGCTGTATGAATGCAGTAATTCTACTGTGTATCTGTTGTGTATCTGCAGTAATTCTTCTGTGTGAATGCAGTAATTCTACTGTGTATCTGTTGTGTATCTACTTTTTACATGCAGTAATTCTGTGTATCTGCAGTTCTTCTACTGTGTATCTGCAATATTTTTCCTGCTGTGATTCTAAAGCAATTATATTGTGTATTTGCTGTGTATCAGCAGTAATTCTGCAGTAATTCTATTGTGTATCTGCAGTAATTCTGCTGTCTTTTGTGTAAATGCAGTAATTCTGCTATGATTCTGCCGGCTGATTTAGGAGTTTGACATGGACTTTATAAGGTCATAGTGCGTCAGCTTGCTCTGCTATACAAACATGACCAAAGGTTTAAAGTCGATATTATATGTTAAAACAATTGAAGCATTCTGCACTTTTCACCATCAACTACGATTAACTAAATCTCTAACCTCCATCTAGAGGAGGTAGTGTATGCATTCTTCTATGAATGCATACACTACCTTTCAAAAGGTATAATGCATTGCCATCAGGGAGACTTCTGATTGGACCCAAACTTATTCTGGAGCCTGATACCAACAGCAAACATACAGCACAGGTCTAAAGAACCATCTCTCCCTGTCAAATAAGCACCAAAGACGCCATAAATACACAATCATTCTACAATAGACGTTATCTTTCCTTGATTGACTTGTCGACAGTCCAGTGGTTCAGTTGGACTTGGAACCCACAACCTATGACATTTACTTCTGATGCTCATGTTTGAAGTGTAAATATCTAACATTGAAAAATGAATAAGACCATTAGGACGTTTGCAGCCAAACCACTTGAATATTTAATTATTTGGCCTTTGCTGCATTAGACTTACTTGCATCTTTATTTATGATTTGCAAACACTTACAAAGACTTTAATAGAAAGATGTGATTTAACCTTCCTAAAAACACCGTTCAATACTACAGATACATACAAAAAGGCGAAAAACAACATTTTACATTTCAGAACATGCTGTACATCAGATCCGCATCAGAAAGGCTTGTCCACCGTGACCCAAACATTTGGTGCAGAAACGCAGCCAAAAGCATTTTTCCTCTCATGTTTCTGACGCGACTCGTCACCGATACAGTGAATGAACAACGTCTTCTGGAAAAACAACAACAGGGTTTACCGAGCTGTGTGAAAATTCACAGACAAGGTGTGAATATTCATAGTTAAGGACACGATTTCACACCGATATAACTTATTAATCACATCTCGGTTAACACCGGGGCGTGTTCCGTTAGAAAATGTGATAGTGGAGTTTGATAGCCGGCGGGTTTAGGTGGAGGAGTGGCGTCCAATACCAGATCTGAAATTGCCTCTTGATACCCAATTCACTGTGCGAAATACAGCAGCAAAGCAGCAAATACTCCTGCAGGGTCCTGAGTACCTTATGGAACAAGAAAACAAAAATTTATTCTAAAACTGTTTAAATGCCGTCTGGAAATGAATGTTGATGACGGGAGGGAAGCCCTGAGGAGAACAGGGACACGCGGCTGTAAAAAAGCCTGAGGACCGGCGCGAAGGATCTGCTCCCGAGCTCCTGGGTTTCCCTTCAGTTCAGCTATCTGTCACATTGATAACCTGCCACCAGCCGAATATAGAGACGGCATCTTTAAAACATGAGCTGACGGAGCAGCGGCGCGGCGTACAGTATGTGTGGCGGCGGTTATGTGCACTGTATGTGCAATGTGTCATCTGCATATCTATTTGCAATGAGCGTGTGATGGCTTTCCCTGAGGAGATCATCTTTTTTCATCATGTGTTACACATACACAAACACACACACACACACACACGCTCCGAAGCAAGTCACACATTACAGTGTGTCACATTAATGAACACCAGCGTCTAAAAACAGGATCCACAATGTTTAACCTTTAGCATCCCCACCACATGACAGACGGGGCACAGCGTGCAGGCGTGCAAGGCTCCGGGGAAAAAGACAGAAATAGTTTGTGCTTATGCACAGAAACAACAACGCGCAGTAGTGGAATCATACGGACGTACAGCGAGCCTCCTCAGCCAGGGAAAGAAGCGGAGGCGGCTTCTAAAAACTTCTAAATTCAATTTATTTGTATAGCCCAGAATCACAAATCGCAGGCTCTACAGTTTGTTGGAGGTCAGCTGCTGTACACCTCACATCGAACGAGGTAAAACTGACTAAAAAAAAAAAAGATGGACAGGCATGCAGGTGGAAACAATACAGGGAAAGTTGGATATTACATCAAACAGAATTAAAGACATTTTGGTGGAGGTGGAGGATGAGGCGTCAGGCTAAATCAGGCTGAAACTTGTAGCTCCTGCATGCATGCATGCATGCAAAAAAAAAAAGTCTGAAGTAAATTACCTCCTCGACCCATCGACACAAATCAGCAAATTCAGTGACTGCAGCTGCTGACTGGGCGTTTAGGATGACCCCCCCCCCCCACATATATGTGGGATATATGGGACTCAAACCAAGCCATATCAGTTTCATTGACTTTCAAAATAACAGGGTCAAACGCTGGATAATACGCTTTGGGCTCTGAATACAGAGAGTAAATCCTCGGGGGGGGAATGTAAAAGGTCATTTTTACAATTGCAGCATTTTGACAGCGAGCGGCTACAGCCAGAATTATGTTGGTTTTTTTCCTCCTTATGTTTGACATAGAAAACATTAGAAAAGTATTGTGGCTTATTTTCCGGTCTGCATCCCATATCTAACCCAACATCTGCAAATACCGCCCGACTATCTATTTCCAACCAGAACTTTCAAGCATCTAACAACGTACACATTTCCTACACTATTATTGGCTGGGAGTACAAATATATTTTAGGGAAAACACAAAAAGAGACAGAGGCACAGAGAAAAGTAGGGCAGACCATTAGAGGGTTTTCAGGGCAACATGGAAATGAAATAATGAAAGTGAACTGTGAAATGAACTGTGATCCACTTATGTGTCGCGTTTAACAAACAAAGTCCTCAAATGCAAAAACAGGAGCTTTAACAACTAATTTTCCTTTAATTGGTTCGCTCCACTTTTTTTGGACAACACATAAAGACGTGGACAAAAACACTAAATGATAATGTCATCACTGCACGTGTTAAATCACTAATCAGTGAACGGATGCCATGTCCTACATTCTGCTCTCACTGTTTGTTCGAGTTTCGTCTAATAAAAATATGTAAAACACAGCGATCCATTAAGTGACATTATTAAACATGATGGTGTATAACTAAATAAATAAGTGAAAATATGGAACAATGGGAATAACCTGTACAACAACCTTAGCACAAAGGCCACTAAACAACGGCCAATGGACGTCATCACATGTCCGATGATGTCATCGTGAATGAGGAGGAAGTCAGTGACAATACAACATCATGTTTAAGCAGGTTTGCAGCATTAAAGGTCTCCTTTAAGGTAAAAGGCTTCATAAAGTTTGAGAAGATTCAATAGGATGAGAATCTCTACAGCAGCAGGTTGTGTGTTGTCTAATCATCGCAGCTCCTGTTTAAATTAAACAATAAATACGTATGGAACAGCACAGTAACCAATAAATCACATTATTAAAGAGCTGTGACCAATTATTAAACAGGATGTTAAAAAAAGTTAATGAAAATAAATAAACAATTCAAAATATGGGACAAAGTGAACATCCTGAGCAACAAACATTGACGTCATCACATGTCCCACGATGTCATCGCAAGGAGGAAGTTGAAGTTACTGAGCAAACATAAAGTTTAAGCACGTCTCCTTTAGGTTTACTCCCATATATGATGCATTTAAAGCTTCATAAAACTTGATGGTAGAATCCAATCAAGCACCAATATCTTATATCTTCTGATGAAATAAATAAATATAAATAGGTATAGAACAGCACATTAACCAAAATTTAGTATAAAAAAGATCCATTAAATGTGAACAACCTTTGCACAAAGGCCACTAAACAACAGCCAATGACGTCAGCACATGTCCCACGATGCAAGGAAGAAGTTGAAGTTACTAAGCAAACATAATGTTTAAGCATGTCTCCTTTGTGTTTACTATCATATATGATGCATTTAAAGCTTCATTAAATTTAAGATACGGATCTTTACAGCAGCAGTTTGTCTGGTATCTAATCATTGCAGCAGCTATGTTGATCTGATCATCTGTAAGAAGCCAATCAAGCAACAATATCATCCCTTCTGATGGAAAAAATATATAAATATGTAAAGAACAGCACAGTAACCATTAAATTACACTATTAAAGAGCTTTGACTGATATATTGAACAGGATGTTGAAAAAATAATGAAAATTTTGTTAAAAAATGATTCAAAATATAGGACAATGTGAACAACCTTAGCACAAAGGCCACTAAACAACGGCCAATGGACATCAGCACATGTCCCACGAAGTGATTGCAAGGAGGAAGTTGAATTTACTGAGCAAACATAATGTTTAAGCACGTCTCCTCCATATATGATGCATTTGAAGCTTCATAAAATTTAGGATAGAATACAATGAGAATCTTTACAGCAGCAGTTTGTCTGTTGTCTTATCATTGATCGTCTGTGAGAAGCCAATCAAGCAACAATATCATCCCTTCTGATGGAAAACAAGAATAAAAAGTGTGATTTTTACAGGGCAGCAGCGCACGCAGAGCGTAGATAAAGGCAGCATCACCAGCTCAGCTCATACAGCAGCTCATTAGGCAGCTACTTACCATGAAAAGGCCACCGTGACCACAAAACAAACCCACCGCCCACGCCACCCGTTTGTCTCTCGTCTCGGTCTCGACCTCCTCTGCCGCCCCCCCCCCCCAAACACACACACACACATACACCCAGAGTTGTGTTTAATGACGATGAGACCTGCCCTTCAACGCATTTACACGTGTCATCACGGGGGAGCCGGCGTTACACGCGCCATTAAAACAGCAGAAGACTAATCCAGAGCTTCCATGGGGGGTGGGAGGGGGTGGGAGGGGGGGTTAGAGGGGAGATGGAGCCGTGTAAGACGCGGGGGTGGAGGATGCTGCTGCAGAGGAGCATCAAGAGGAGGATGAAGAGGAGGTGGAGGACTTGTTTGAAGAACATGGATCAAAGGAGGCGAATGTCAGCCTCCTGGAAAAAAAAGAAAAAGGTCATGGTTGTGTGGAGGAGGATCAGAAGGAGAGGGAAACAGGTAGGAGACGCTTGCAGAGGAGCAGAGGGTGAAGCAGGAGTAGGAGGAGGTCAGACATGAGGAGGAGGAGGAGGAGGAGGAGGGTGGCTGCTTGCAGGTAATTCTTGTACGTGGCGCAGCGAGAGTTTCATTCTGCTCTGGGAGGAGCAGCAGGAGAGCAGGTGATGTTTAACGAGGAGTTGGAGGGGGTATGCACAGTGAGCGGAGCGGGAGGTGATGCTCCGGGAGGCGGGGAGGGGGCAGCCAGCGGCGGGGGGAGGACGGCGGGTAGCTACGTGGAATAACCGAGCACCTGTGAGCTATAATTACGATTCACTTTGCCGCTCCAGGTGAGCGGCAGCCTGCGCGTTAACAGAGCCGCTCTCAGGAGGCAGAAGCCCCCCCAGAGCACGAGCCCCCGCCATCACAGGAACATGACAAGCATGACAAAGTTGTGCATAATGAAAACATACACACCAGGAGGAGGAAAAAAAAATTATTGCCCATTTGATGCAATTACACCATGCATTTGTGTACACGTCTGCATCATTAGGAGATTTAGCTGATTACAGATTCTACAGCATTCTCTAGGGAGGATTACCACAGCACACGAAGTCTGCAGATTACTTTCTGCCATAATTACATTTGCAACATCCATTTAGAAACTATAGCATTCCTGTGCAGTTAGAATTCCACTTTAACCCCTAAAATCCTCCCAACTCTCTGTTCCAGGGATAATGCATAGTGCACGGATGGTGGATTAAACTGTGAGAATATCACGCCAGTAGTAGACTTGTAATTCGCTATAAGGGACTTTTGATTTCTGTGTAAAATGAGAGTTACTGAATTCATTGAAGCACCCCCCCCCCCCCCTGCAGCATTGCCTACCTTCTACTGCCAACACCGGAGTAATCACACACAGAAGCAGCACCGCAACCCGAGTGGCCGGCATGGTCAGAGAAAGAAAAAAGAAAGGAAAAAAAGACAAATCACTCCCCTGCTGTCCTCTCCGATTATCCGGGTGACAGATGCAACAAATCCCGCTGGGGGGGTGGGGGGAGGAAGAAAAAGGTGGTGTATTCCTCTGGTGAGCAGTCACATCTCCATCCCCGGCGGAGTGAGCTGCTGGAGCGGACTGAGCGCTGCCGGGGCCCCGCTGCTGCCTCCGCTCTCATCCGCCGCTCGCGCACGCCGCCCCGGCCAATCAGGAGCGAGCAGCGGCGGCTCGTGAACCAATCACCCGTCCGCTTCCACCTGACCCAAACTGAATGCCCAATGCTCAGGTCTCCGCACATCCACACTCACATCCACATCCCACATCCAACCCCCCCAAATAGCATCCATCCTCCAGCCCAACGCTGCGTGGTGTGACAGCGACACCCAGTGGACAAAGCACGGAACAGCAGACACATTCTATTCAAACCGGTCAAATCCAAAACACCCTGATATTGCATGAGACAATCTGATCTACAACCCTAAATAAAGTTTTTTTTTAATCTATAGTAAAACACATGTTACTGTTGGTGTCACATCATCAATACCCCTAACACAATAAAAAAATAGTTTATTATTATATCAGTAGTAGGCCTGCAACTAACTCATTTAGATTTGAGCTGTTTGTATTATTTAATTTCATTATCACCCCTTTAAACATACTAAAGTATGTGTGTGTGTGTTTTATAATGATCCTCAGTGTGAGGTGTATGATTTTATGGAAAAATAATTAATCTTTGAACATTAACTTATTAATCATGGAATGTATTCCTGATTTGGTCTTATTTTAAGTTGTCAATAAAGTTTTTTTGTAATATTCTAACTATTTTTTTCTGTCACAGCAACATTATTTGATTTTAACACTTCACCTCACATGTTGTAGATTTCTTTTGATACCAGGTTTAGGTACAATAACCTTTGTGGTTCTACAGCTGTTGCTTATTTATTATAATTCATAGCAGAGAAAAACTGAAAAATCAGCCTGAGGCTTTTCAAAGAGACTTTCATTATGTTCCTATTTGCTGTGAGTGGCTCCTGCTCATTAGGTTGATATGAGGATATCAGCCAAAACCTGAATACAAACTAATAATTAAAAGATTTGCTGGCTATTGCTTTATTTTTCCTGTTGCCAATTAAGGTACAGAACCAAACTAAAAACAATCTTATTTTTCTACTCACATGTTTAGAGCTTTTCCCAGCAGCCATTTCGCCTTGTTATAATTACACAGGTGTTGCAGGTGATACTAATTAAAGTTCTGCATTATTTCTGTATAGTGACGTGTTTCCAGCAATTTGATTGGCCTATTGACAAGTGGGCGTGTCCCATCGTGTTTAAGTTACTGCGCCTTCACGTTCTATGATAATTATCGTAAATACCAATTTTGAACATGAGCAAGAACGAGATGAGACAAGAAAGTAGCGAAAGTTGCAAATGGGAAAAAAATAATTCTGTTTTACTTCACTGCTACAAAAAAAAGCACTTGAACACAACACACGTAATTTCGACTCCACAAGTGGATAGTAATCTTTCCTACACCACGTGAAAGCAACATTATAATTGAGGACCACTCGCTTTGATTGACAGGTGCATGTAAGGATGCTATTGGTGTTATTCACTGCAATTTAATTACCAGAGAGTAACTCATAACACTTCCTGAACTATCAAATAACTAACAAATAACTTTTTTTTCCTTTTTTAGTAATAAACTTTATATATTATTAAAAAAAAAAAGTGAGTTTGCTCTTTTGTGTATTTCATGAGGCTATCTCCTTATAGATAATAAAAAAAAAGAAGATAAATGAAAATCAACTTAATAAATTGACTAGATTAAATAATAAAAGAAAATTACATTATATAGAAGAGACTTACATTCTCATCCTTAATAGCATCTCTATACAGATTCTGATCTGAAGTGTCTGAAAAAGAAGGAAATTAAAGTTGTAACTAAAAAAAAATAAGTAAATAAAGCTAACAAAGATAAAGTAAATACAACATCAGTATAAACTTAAAATAGATCATAATAAATGTAAAATCTGTGTATATCTGCCCCACAAGCACCTTATAACTTCTATATTGCCCCTGAGACCAAAACCTTGGTCTGGTGGTAACTGCATTAACAGGAATATTAGTAAAATTATAAATAATAAATGAATTAACGTTTTGCATATTTGTAGAACTTACTGAAACTGAAATCTGTAATTAATGGAGCAGAAAAAAGAGAACTAAAGCCTCAAGAGGAGTTAAGAACTGTTTTTAATCCACATCACTCATTGTTTTGCCTTAATGTTAAATGTAAAATTAATTCTTATTTTTTTTTCTCAGCGACTGTCAAACTTGTTTTGTTCGAGCCTAAGAATGAAAGTAAACTTTTCCACCACTTTAATTCCAGTCCTTGACTGGAGGAAGATTCCAGACTTAATCCTAAAATACTTTCCAGCTTTGGTGAAATCCTTATTTTCATGATTGTATTCATAGTCAGTTTAATTTCTGCACAGGTACAAATAACTCAAACCCTTCACACCCTCCAATTAAAACCATTTGACTGATTACTTGTATTAAACTTTGGAACTTATGTGAAAGTTTGTAGATGTCATACCACACCTTGCTTTAGTTGTGTGTTCTGATTTCACCTGAATCCCTATTTTTTAAACTGACCACGAGACTGAAAAGATGATTTATTATCTGATTCATTGACACTTTCAATTGTCAGTTTATCACCTACAACAAGATAAAACTAATGTTATATAAAACTTAGTATAATACAACAGCCCTGCAATAAATTCTCAGCATGGCATGGTTATAATATTCAGATTTAAATAAATATGTATTCATGAGGTGTTGATTTATTTTATGGTCAATTTGGAATTTTTGTGGGAATTGGTTTATACTGGAAAGGTGCAACCATCCCAGTTATGTGAATTAGGCTAGTTTCAATTAAATATACCTTCCAGTATATTACAGTTCAACAACACAAGAAACCAACCAAACACGAAATAACTATTACATCTTTAAAAACGGATTTTAAACATTTGTACAATTGTATATCATATCTATTATTATATCTATTTTCATAACTTGTTTGTGGTACTTATAGTTTTATTGTTTACCTATAGATAATATCCTACAGGAGTGAAATAATCAGGTGTATTAGGGTAAAGGTTACTGACTGTAACTACTACTAGTCTATACACTGTGGTGCAGTAATTGCATGGACATCAACTACGAAACAAGTTTTTGTGACCTCTACTGGAGCAAAAAAACGTAGAATTCCTGCACAATGAAAACTGAGACTTTACTTCCTGTTACATTTGAGCCTAAATGACTTTAGATCAATTTACTCCTGAAGCCTCTGTTCTCTCTTCTGCAGCATCCTCCTGCATCTGTCTGTATAGGAGGAAAAAACAACAACTCCTTAACAACACAAACAGCAGAGATGATGGTTGTGACAATGCATTTGACAACACTGACAGTCCATTTGCAGCAGCTCAACATGACATGTTATGACTGCACCAGGTACGACTGCAACAATCACCTTTATTCAGTATTCAGTGGTGACTGCATCCTGTGTGTGTGTGTATGTGTGTGTGCATGCACACTAGGGAAAGGGAGCTGCTTTTTATCTTAAAGCTATATATATATATATATATATATATATGGCGGCACGGTGGAGCAGTGGGTAGTGCTGTTGCCTCACAGCAAGAAGGTCGCAGGTTCAAGACCTCCTTGGGCCTGGGTCTGGGACCTTTCTGTGTGGAGTTTGCATGTTCTCCCCGTGTCTGCGTGGGTTTTCACCGGGTACTCCGGCTTCCTCCCACAATACAAAACATGCTCAGGTTAATTGGCAACTCTAAATTGCCCATAGGTGTGAGTGTGTGAGTGAATGGTGTGTGTGCCCCACGATTGGCTGGCGACCATCTGGGGTGTATCCCTGCCTCTCGCCATAAAATGCGCTGGGATAGGCTCCAGCAGACCCCTGCAACCCTGAAAAGGAATAAGCGGGATGGAAAATGGATGGATGGATGGATATATATATATATATATATATATATATATATATATATATATATATATATATATATATATATATATGCCCCACGATTGGCTGGCGACCATCTGGGGTGTATCCCCCTGCCTCTCGCCCATAAAGTGCGCTGGGATAGGCTCCAGCAGACCCCTGCGACCCCGAAAGGGAATAAGCGGGATAGACAATGGATGGATGGATGGATATATATATATATAAATACACTGATATTTTTGAACCACAGATGGAGACACAAAAATTGATTACAGGCCTGCTGGCTGCCACCGGGGCGGTGCAATTATGTGTCCGCTAGTCTCTCCAGAGTTAAAGTTACACCGCTTAATTTTGTGTGCAGCAATAGTGTTGAGAACCGGAGGGACCGGAGGGATCGTGGACAGCAGCTCCGGCGCGGGGGTCGAGCGTCAATAAATCTTCTTCATGTCTAGACACAACAGTGGCGGACTGGGGACTGCTGACAGCACGGCCATCTGCTCCGATTCCTCCTTCGCCTTCATGTTATATGTCGATAATTAGACCTGCTACCATTATATTGCAGGACAAGGAAAGGTCACACCCCTCACTCCAAATGATAAAACATGAACCCTGTAGAATAAATCATTCAAGACCTTTCCTTTATTTAACCACCTGATTTATAGTCAGCTGATTACCAGTTTTTATATAAGTTTATTTATTTGTGTAGCACTCTAACAGTAAATGAAGGTGCTGTACACATTAGAAAATGATATTATATTATGCGAATGTAGGAAGGGTTGAGTTAATATTCAGGCAATTATATACACACATATATACATATATTTATTTATATATACTTGTGATGCAGCAACAATAATCAAGTTAATTTATTAATGCTGTTGATACCCATAATGGATATTTTCTCACCTGAAAAAAGTAAATAAAACCTAACATAAAGTGACATATTCATAGCACTGGAGTGAAAATTACAGCGTAATCTATGGTGTAACTTCATCACTTAGTCAGCTGAGGTTGGGCCATGGCCAGTCCAGCTAAAAATAGGAAACCAGGTGCCATCAGTGTGTGTGTGTGTGTGTGTGTTTGTGTGTGTGTGTATGACTGCTGGCTTGCTTGTAAATAGCTTTGATTGGTCTGTAGACAGGGCGACACGGTGGCGCGGTGGGTAGCACTGTTGCCTCACAGCAAGAAGGTCGCAGGTTCAAGACCGCCTTGGGCCTGGGTCTGGGGCCTTTCTGTGTGGAGTTTGCATGTTCTCCCCGTGTCTGCGTGGGTTTTCACCGGGTACTCCGGTTTCCTCCCACAATACAAAAAACATGCTCAGGTTAATTGGTAAACTCTAAATTGCCCATAGGTGTGAGTGTGAGAGTGAATGGTGTGTGAATGGTGTGTGTGCCCCACGATTGGCTGGCGACCATCTGGGGTGTATCCCTGCCTCTCGCCTTAACGCGCTGGGATAGGCTCCAGCAGACCCCTGCGACCCCGAAAGGGAATAAGCGGGATAGACAATGGATGGATGGATGGATGGTCTGTAGACTAGGAAAAGTGTGTTATAACTGCAGTCTGTTTAGCATAACCCTTTTTGTGTGTGTGTGTGTGTGTGTGTGTGTGTGTGCATGCATGCGTGCATGCGCCTCCCGTTGAGTCTCATTCTGTTCCGTCAGATTTTTAAACATCGGCATCAGGAGAATAAATCACCCATTAACTCCAGAACCCTCTTGGATGGCGCGGGGCTGTCAGCCCCACAACACGCCACGTGAGGCCTGGTTCTGCCCCAGCAGGGCCAGATGAGGCTCGTCAGTGTCTCTGACAAATAGTTGCGTGTTTATTTATAACTGTAGTGCAGCTGGCAAGTCAAAGTCTTTGAGGAAAAAAAAAATAGGGGCGAAACAATCTGAGATTGAGACGCCGTCGTGTGGAGTGAGGTGAGACACGCATGGACCCGACAGAACCAGAGGTCGAGCACTACCTGTGCCTGGTTTATATGTTTTACCTTTTAGAATGAAAGTCTCACCTTTTAGAATTAACACCGATCTCATTCATGGAGGATAAATATATGATAACTGGATTGATTCTGTTAAATATTGTCACCCTAATAAAATAATGGCCTATGTCGTTCCTTTCAAGCTTTTGGGAAAACACAACAAATCTTATCAAATGCAGAGTATTTTATATTTATGTATCATTGCACATCCTGCACCTTAAGCATGCATTAACTATGTGTGTGTTCATGTGTGTATGTGCGTATATATATGCAAATATGTAAATATGTGTGTATGTGCATGTATGTATGTATATATGCTTTGCTTATGCATACCTTTCTCTTGCTATTTATTAGTATTTTTTTTTCATTCTAAATATGTCCATAATGCATACTGTGTATGTAGTGTCGAGCAAATTTCCCTGTTGTGGGATCAATAAAGTCCTATCTTATCTTATCTTATCTTATCTTATATTTCAATCAAAAAGGTGGATGACTGTGGACAGACATACAACGTTGATGTCACTTATGTAACATTAAAGAATAAAGTGGCTTTAGGGATAATTTTTGAACATTCTAGTGTGACTTTAGTCGACTTTAAACCTGGATTAAACTGTCCTTTCATTCCATAGTGAAAACTCTAAACTCACATAACCTAGAATTAAATTGAACTAATGTGAGGTAAGTCTAATTGGTTATAGGAAGTTCCATTTTTACTCACTTTCCCAGATCTTCTTTGACTTTTTGAAACCTGAAATCTGGCACATTTTCAATGAAATCATGACACATGTTAAACAGATTGAAGATGCTGGAAATGTCTTTATTCCTATTTGGCTCATAACGAAATTTAACTACCAAACATTACAGCCAAAAGCCTTTTATCGCTAGAAATCGATCCAATCGATCCATTCTTGAAGCAGCCTCCATAAAAGCTGTTAAATTGTCATTTTATTGACTTTGATTTACAGCTTAAAAAGTATGAACCTTTCGACTCGGGTTTAAAAGTGATTTTACCAGATGTGGCTGCATCATCAAGAGACGATTTAGGCCAAAAACCTCACCCAACAAAAATGACTTAGCCCATTATTTTAATAGGATACAGTATGTAGTATAATTTAAATATATTAATGTGATGATTATAAATGATAATCTCACAATTATATAGAATTCAAGTTGCTTATTATTTTAATTGACTTATTCTTTGTTTTTATAATCTATATTTTCATGACAGGATTGTACAGTGAAAAATGTGCAGAAACCTTTTAATTCATGTTCGCTGCCTGTACGACACTATAATGTAAATACCAGAAATGCAGGCTCTAGTGTTTCCTTGCTGCACCACAATCTCTTCCTTTAATACATGTGAATCATTAATAATAAAAAAAAACTGTCCATGGCACGATCCACTGCTACAATCAAACAGAGTTTAATGAATGAAATGTGTGATTAAATACACGGATGAATGAATAAAAACCAGCGTTACACGCCACCCCGGTGCGCGTGAATGTGTGTGTTTGTGTGCAGGAGCGTCGTCGTTTGCAGTGAACCAGGAACCCTGTGCTGAACTGTGCATCCCAGCGGACGGAAACAAAGGCATGCTGAGCAAATCAAACATCATAAATCATAGCGCGCACACATAATCGTTGTTCTGCAACAAAGGTCGTACCCACCGAAGGCCCAACGCTCCCAACTCCATACAACATACTCACTGTCTGCATGTTTCAAATATAACAGGAAATTATACAATGTGTGTCTGTTCTTGTCTGTAATGTGCTGTGATTGGCTCCAGCAGGCCCCGCCCCCCTGACCATAATTGGGTATAAGCTCGTATTGAGTGATGTTTGGATTTTTGTACAATAAATTCTATTTTGTGCAACTTATCCATTGTGAACACACCAAATACTCAGAACATACGTACAGTTAGTGTGCAGTATGGATTCGGGTCAATGCACTCTTTCTTTTATTGATGCATTAAAAAAAAAATAAAAAAAGAAATTAGAAAAAAAAAAACGTTGTTGCACATATTTGGCGTCAATGTCTGCCGTCGAATGTGAAGAAAACCGCGATGTACTGTGTACGAAGTGCTTTGGTACGTACCTACTGTGGTTCCCTAGAGCTGCTGCTATACCTGCTGTGTCTTCTTCCTAACGTTGGTCGCTTGTTGGGCGTCTGCTGTGCCGCATGCTCTCTGTGGCGTTGATTTCGTGTTTTTCTCGGTAAACCGCACGTGTCAGAATAACATGCAGTTGTTTCTTTCAGTCTGTGCTTGTTTATAAGTGCTTTGGACCAAGCGGCGTCCTCCTTCCAGGAAGGCGGCGACGCGCCGTTACATTGCTTTTGAAATGCTCGATTGAACGGTAAAAGTGAGGAGGCTAAAACCTGGCAATCACATCATGATTTCCCCCCCCCCCCCGCGGTATTTCAAACAACGTTACCTGTCACACCAAAACATCTGGACGAGTATAGCACAGATAATGGGGGGGGGGGGGGGGGGGTAATATAGTGTCATACTGTACATCCATGGCTCAATATGGTGCCAGTCTTTTTAGCTAATGTACACAAACATTTACAGCGTACACAGTTAAAAAAAATAAGAACTTAAATTAAAAAAGCCGCGTTGACCCCACCACACATCAGGCTACTACTCACTTTCCGTAGGAGCCGAATGGCCTGACGAAAAGTCAATAAATCATTAGCTATCTATCTATAGGCCGTCAGTCTTCCTCGTCGTCCTCCTCGCTCGTCGTCCTCCGATTCGACGGAATCCGGCGTGACGAGCTGAATCAAACCCAAACTATGACACGTTACAACCCGAGCGAAACGAAACAAACAACAGTGTCACTTTCTGCTCCTCTCGTTTTTTAAAGAAAATGTCGTCCGTTCATTCTCCAAATGTCTTTTTTTTCTCCTCTTTTTTTTTTTTTTGGCAAAGTTACAATCCGATCTCTCCCCCCCCCCTCCCCCTGCCGGACCCCCCCGCTGGTCCGTCCCGTGGTTCAGTCCTAGTCTGGACCTCAGAGTCCGGTCGGTAAGGCGGTCCATCATCGCTGCAGCAGCAGGGCGCTCAGCGGGGCCAGGACCAGGGGCAGGGGGCTCCGGGGGCGGGGCGGGGACCCGGCCGAGCCCCTGACAGACTTGTTGTCCGGCAGGTAGGGGTACAGGCCCGGTCGGCCCCGAGGGCACTGACCCCCCACGCACATGCCGCTCCCCGAGCCACTGATGTCGTCGCCTAGGAGGTCAGAGACGGGAAAACCGGTGAGTCATTCTAAAAGTCAATCAGTGATCAATCAATGAGTTTTCATTTTTTACTTGTCACCTAGTTTGTCTTTGTCCAAAACTTTTATATTTTCGAGCAGTGGATCCTAAGCCTTCTATTGCATAGTAGCAATGACCTTATCTATCTTTTCTAAAATGAAGATATAAAATGAATGTTATTACATTTAGGTGTGAAAAAGGGGACATACAATTTATGAGGTCACATGACCATCATAATTATCTCACAATTGAAGGTTATTTGGAATTTTGGCAAGTTTTCAACAAATAAAAAATTTACCTCAATATCTGTGGCAAGTAAACTTTATTTATTTTTTTAAATATTTTTTTTTCTTACATTTTTTTTTATTTTGCTAAAATAGATTTATTGCCATATGGCAGTGCTACTTAATTATTTTCTGTGGCGCCCCCCTAAATGAAGAAGAAAATCTCGTGCCCCCCGCGTGACTATAAATAATATAATTTGTCTATAAAATTGTTATAAGTACCTCTGCATAACACTATAACATATAGGATAATAAAAAAGAAAGAAATGGGACAAAGAATAGTTTTATTAACTATAACAGAAAAGATTTAAAGTCCATCTGAAATTTAAAAATAAAACTAAACTATAAACATTTTTTGACTGACCATATCAAACCATATGATACTGCAAAATAAAACTACATAAAAAGGTCTTATCAGTGATTGTGGTGTAATGTCTTTAATTTCTTTGTCTCCAACATTTCAGACTCAGTAACACACCGGTCTTTCACAGTGAACCAAGCGCTACAGACGCTTCGTCATATTTCCTCGTCTTAGCTTTGGGAGACTTTCGTTTGTCTCTTTATCTCCGTCTCTCTCCGCCTGTCTTCTCATCCCTGTTAAATATGTTTTCATGGTGTCACTTGGTGTCTACACTTCATACTCATACTCTGTGCTGTATGCTCCCTGTGAACACTCTGCTGCCCCCTAATGTAGTGGAGGTGCAACTGCACTTTTTTCTAGTACGTAAAAATATATATATATATAAAATAAAAAAATTAAAAAAGCATGTTCCCTGAGGTCAAACGCTCCCCCTTGACAGAGCCTCACTATTTGAGAACCACTGCCATACGGCAACAATATGCATATATGGAAAATTTCTAGTGCATTAAAACCTAGTGAAGTCTCATTGACATACATACTTACATAGCATTAAACTATCCTAAGACTAATGTTTTCAATTTTTTCTTATACTGTATTATTTTTTTATATATATATTTTTAGGCTATTTCAAGTAATAAAACAAACAATACATTTTTTTAGCAGGTCAAAGCAATGTTTCATGCAATAGAGGGTTAAAACTCACGAAAACTCTACCCCATCTCATAAGATTTAGTCTTTAAGATGTTTTTAAAAGAAGGTGTCAGAAACCCAAGGCTAAAATTATGGAAGACTATCCATTTCACCTTCATTAATGTAATCAGTGTTTTTTTTTAAATTAAAGTCATTAGTTATGGCTTAACAAAGGGAATCAGACCATTAATTAGCTCCATGCAGTGGTGTCTGTCAGCATGTGTGAGATGAGTAACAGAATGTGCAGCGTATCACACTAAGGCAGAAACCCACTGGCGTCCTGGAAGTCCACGTCGTTTCCGTCCAGAGCGTTTTTCAGCCTGCTGCTCATGATTTTCAGCTGCATGATCTGCTGCCGGATGGTCATGTCTGGTTTGGTGATGTCCAGCTCCACTTCTGGGTTGTTGATCTGATTGGCCAAGCCGTCTCCCATCACCTCTGGAAGGTACCTGATTGGACGAGGCATCAAGAGGGGGAGGGAATTGTGGCAACATTAATAGAGTACTTTTATTAAAATATATATATATATATAGAGATGATGGGTGCAGGGAAAGGATCTTGTTAATGAAAGGTTCTGTTTGGATTTATTCACTTAAGAGCAAATGAACTCACACTCGCACTCGGTGAGTCTGCACAGCTGTGCTCCATTTTCTAAATGAAGTGTTTGCATTTCTGCTGACAGAGCTTGGTCAGCACAGACACAGACGTTGCATTCACGGGGTGACGGATACGTTGGAAAAATTACGTTCTGTCTGGGAAAAAATCATGTGAAGTCCCTCTCATGTGGGGAAAAAAAAACAACTCCGCAAATCGGGGATGATTTTGGTACAAGAGTTGGCGTCGTGTAAAAACGTACAAACCTGGCAACCAGGATGAACTCTTAATCTGAACTGTAGCAAATTGTTTTTTAATGAATTAAGGATTAAATGATCCAAAGAATAGACCTTAATGAAAATGCATATATATTTCTATATATCACAAATAATACTATTTTTGATTAATAATAATGCATATACACACTTTTTGCTCACCTGTACATGTAATATATTATATACTATATTAATGTACTCTATATAATATCCTGTATATGCTGGAATAGTTAGGAAAGTTGGTAATTATCTGAAACCTGATGGAGATGTTCTGCTACGGCAACAAGTCTGTGAGAAAATCATAAATATAAAAGAGGAAACAGCTGTGAATGTGTTGTTTAGATGCGCAGAGAAATAAAAAAAAACGCAACACGTCTTCTGTCTTGCCATAAAATGAAAAGAGAAAATGCAAAGACATTATCACTCATTTTGATGTTAAGAAAATAAATTAACAATTATCTGATTATCAATTAGCAATTTTCCCTATGCTGTGTCTCAAACAATACAAATACCACTTGTACTGGCTATTACTAGTACTCCTACTAATACTACTACTATCAACAGGCCATTCACTCTAAAGGAAACAGCCAGGAAACCCTGAATGAATTCTATTCACAGGTAGCCGTAGTAGAGATTTTCAGAATAAAAGCGGTTACACTTCCACTACGTAGAACAGTTATTATGTCACTTTATTTAAGTAACTATTTAAATTTCTTAATTAGTCGTTAATAATCTACACTTTTAGATTGAAAACTGCAATTTTAGGCAATGCAACCTTGAGATTGTCAAAGATGTTTTTTATACTGTTTGTAAAACAAAGTAAAGACAAAGATTCTCTTTTAGTTCTTCAGTTGTAATAACTGCTCTTGTATGTAGTCTATGTATAACATGTTCCTTGTTATTAAATATTTGTTTCCATCCTTGCATTAGTTATGACATTTATTGTTTAAGAGGTATGATTGAGTTTCTGTGACGCTTGTGAAACTTGAGTTGTAATAAATCATGAGTGAAATGTGAATCACAATAACACAATAACAGCCAGAGAAATCATTTCAGACCAGTTCAGATTTTTGTTAAAACCCTTAACTCATAGTGAGAATGCAAACAGCTCTTAACTTGGAGGGCCTTAGCCAGGATTTAGTGGTGGATTGGTAGAACCCACATAGACCTCCAGGACCTGAGTGTGACGCCCCTGCATTAGAGTGTGTTTCCTCCTCCTCCTCCTCCTCCTCCTCCTCCTCCTCCTCCTCCTCCTCCTCACCTGGCTTTGGTGATGCCGTTCCAGCATTTGTCCTGACTGCTGCCCCCTGCTGCCAGTTTGCTGCACAGCGCGATGGGAAGCTGCAGCCAGTACTGACGCATCTCCCTCAGCTTGCTGGACAGATCTGACACCTGGACACACACACGCACACACACACACACACACACACACGCACACACACACACACACACACACACATTACAACATAACCAGGAATTAGTCTAGGCCCCTGATACAGAAGCAACATTGAGTTTCATTCATATATTTCATTCAAACACCCTCAGCTACAAAAAATTTAAGTTCAGATACATTATTTATATTAAGAAGTGTATTTATCTGTAGAAGAACACATTATATATCATCAATATCCAGCTCATCAATAGAATAATAAAATAGTTTAATATAATATCAGTAGTAGCTGCAACTAACCACTATTTAGATATTTCATTTAGATTGGAGCTGTTTGTGGGATTATTTGATTGGCTCCTTTATAATTTCATTTTTTAAACATTTTACAGACAATTTCTTCATCTTCTGTAATGATCCTCAGTGTGATTTCTATGATTTTATAGGCAAATACTTGAACTTTGAACTCATATTAATAATTATTGAACTTTGCATTGCCGATAATTTAGCTCATGCCAATTTTCTTCTGATTTGGGACAGTTTAACACAATGTTAGATTTTTTTTTCCATTATTCTAACTATATTTGCTCAATCACAGCAACAAAAATTGATTCTAAAACTTCTGTAGTCGCCTTGCATGTCGCAGATTTCCACTTGTTTTGTCATTTTTAGCAAGAAAACGTATGTAAAATACATTTTTATACATAAAATCCTCTCCTTCCACAGTTACGCTTTTCCCAATTTTTTCAGAAACATCCACAAATGCAACGCTCCTGTTGTTAAATAGAATTTCCACATACACACCTGCATCTCCAGCCGGAGCCCAGCTGTGGGCGAGGGTTTGTACTCGGACGCCGTCAGGGAGCCGCTCTTCTTCCTCTGCTCGTGCAGCACGGGGCTTCCTGTCCCTGGTTCACCTGGAGTTCCACACGTCTGGTACACCTGAACGCACACAAACACACACACATGCATGTGTTTTTTAAACTTTTACTTAAACTCCCAAATCCAGCTGTAGGATATATTGCAGAACAACATTTGTGAGTGATAAAAGCAGCCACTAGATGTCAGCAGAGATTCTGTCTAACACTATAAAGCTGGTCTGGATTGTGGTTTCCTCCTTTTTACGGTAATTGCCTAAACCAGTCATTTATTCCCTAAAGCCCACATCTAACATATTCAGGCATTAATGTTTCCTACAGTGACGTTCATTGGGCCACATTTTCTGTCTCATTAGTCTTAAAAGCAAGAGAAAAATGTACAGACTGATGAATATATTACACTTGATTTAACAAGTACGAGTTGATGGAAAGGGACGGAGCCAGAGGAGGGAAATAAATCACACTTTACAAAGTGTGAGGAGTGCAACAACAAATCTGCTTTGCATTTAAAAGAAAAACTAAAAAAGGCCAAAAACTTGATTTTATTTTCTCTGTTCCCACTGCTTTGTGGAGTGAATGGGCGCCGGCATTCACCACATCTGTGATGTGATGGGAAATTACGGGATCCCAGCGACTCTTAAAGCGATTAACCCTTGTTTGAAAGGACGCATCAAATAAAAGTTAATGCCGAAAGGCTGAGCTTGTTACCAGTGGAGAACATTCCTGAGCAGGAATGCATTTGTTGCTTGGAGATAATGATAAACAGGAATGAGCCGAGAATCGATGGTGAGCAGCTGGTTTTTCTGTTTCTGTAGCAGACAAACATACGTCCACATACAGCAAGAACCAATATGTTTGTTATTCTAATTAATGTTCACATCGTCTATTGCAGCCTGGAGGGATCCTCGGTTTCTCTTCCTGAGGTTTCTTCCTGTATCTGTTTAAAAGGGAGTTTTTCCTTGTAGGATGTGAGAGTCTAAGGCCCATGAGTCAAACACGAGGCCCTTCAATAGTCTGCACAGACTTGCACAATTTATTGACAGATGGAAAAGCGAATGAATGTTTAAACTCAACGGAGACAAGCAGCTCTTTAAGGTGCGTTCAAGTGCACCTCATGAACTCCGAGATCTTTACAACTATCATCTTGAGGTAAACGATAACGCTGATGAGGCCCAATAAGGAAAATAATTTTGATACCTTTGGAAGCTGCGTTGCTGTTGTACAAACTGTAAATTCCATTGAGAGATTCTGTGATTTGTGATTTTTTTTTCTATACAAATAAAACCGAATCATCTTGACTTGACTAAACACACAGATCACAAGCAGACCGTCCTCTCCTTAGGGAATCTGACCAGGTTTCCATAAACGAGGTACAACAGGCTCCAATTTTCACTTTTTTTCAGGATTGAATGCGTAATACCAGCACGTTTCATTGTATGTTTTGTGTTTTAATGTTAACTCGCTGCATGAATAAAGATCTGAATTGAACTCCATGATGAAGTGACATCAGGAGTGGAGCTAAAACGCTCCTACAGATATGTGTGTGTGTGTGTGTGTGTGTGTGTCCAGGTCGCTGGCGTCCTACTTTGGCCGTGAACGCGTCCATGTTGTCCTGCAGGAAGCGCACGGCCTCGAAGATTCTCATGGGGACGGAGGAGAGCACCACGTCCAGGCTGGGCTCCGCGCTGAAACTGGACGCCACCTGGATCATGGTGTCTGGGAAAAAAAAAATAAAAATAAAAAACAGGAGAGGAGATGTTTGGCGTTGGCTCCCGAGAACATCTGGATCACCTCTGGCCTCTCTCTGAGCCTCACCTATAAGGTTCTGCCACTCGGTGTCCAGGTCGGCCTGGTTGGCCAGGCAGCCCTTCATCACGTTGGAGCAGTAGTTGGAGCAGGGCTTGACGGAGGCCAGGCCGCGGCAGTGGGGGCAGTAGACCAGCTTCATCAGGGCCTTCACGCAGTCCGCACTCAGGGGAACCTGCAACAGGAAGTTACCGTCTTCTTAATAATCTTTTTTTATTCTCAGACCATGATGCAGTGCAGCTACTGCACCTGGATCCAGTCACCTCAGGCTTTATTTACACCATGAATCAATACATTTCTCTTTTTCTGAATAACTAGAATAACAGTGCAGAGCCCATAGAAAGTCTGTATTTCTATAGCAAAGTTGATAGATTGGATGTATGTGCAACTTATGCATCTTTGCATTCATTCGTAAAATGATAGTGTCAGGATTTCCTGAGGGTCTGTGAACACATCTTGGGAGTTTCAGTGTAGTTGTAGTTTATATTGAAGATGCTGCTCCTCTGAAGGAAGAAAAGATGGTTTGAAGTTTTGTCATTGACTACGGGAAGAGTAGCCAGTGAAATGTACTTTTCCGACGTTAGAGAACAATTGAAACAGGAAGAAAACTGAGGTTTAAATGGTAATAAAAAGATGTAAGCTGTCACACTGGAACAAAATCACTGCTGCAGGATAGGAGAGTGTTACATAAGTGTATGTGTGTTTTGATTTTTTTCTTTTTGTAAAATATATTTTGTGGCATAGACGCAAAGGAAAACTACAGATAAGATGCAAACCCAGGTCTGCAGTTTATGAGGCAAGAACACTACCCCCTACACCCCCACACCACAACTATGGATTCAGAGGTTTTATAATAATAATATTAATGATAATAATGACTTTTGACTATCCCTTCAAACTATTTTATAAAATAAGGACACACACCCTTGTACCAGTAGCATATATACTATACTAGTATATCATACTCAACTCTTTTCCTGTTTTAAATGCATTGTTTCCATCCTGTGCACACAAGAGTTTTTTTAAGGAGTTTTGCATGCACGGTATGAGGGTTTAAGGACCATCTGTGATTTAGTCATTTTGACCTTTACAAATAAAGCCCAAACTAATTCGAGTGCACATAGCTGAGGTTGAAGGCTGAGCAGAGGAGGGCGCTGTTGAAACACTAGACAGAACACAGGCTGAACCAGGCGGTAATTACAGCCCTGCCTGTCAGTGTCTCTACAGAACACGGCTTCTGTTACGCTGTCAGCGTTCCAGCGTGCATGCAAGTCATGAACCGTGTCCAGTTCCATAGAGGAGTTATTTTACCTCTACAGGTGCTACAGCAGGTACCAGTTAACACGCTGAAGCGGTGTTTTTTTCAAGTTTGGGATTACACTTTTGCTTTTTCTTCAAACATATGCAATACATCTTTAGCTGTTGGAGGCATTTTCCTACCAGATGCCTGCATGAAAATCTTTAAACATCAAGTCTGTATCTTTGTTGTGCAGGAATGAGGATTAAATACTAAAAAGTCTGCATGCAAGATAACATGGCCTTGACCTCCTCTGCTTTTTTTAACTGGAAAAGTAAAAGTGCTTCAGCCACCTTCAGGCGATGAATGGCGTCACTTCATCACTTCCTCACTCATTCAGTCGTTGGGTGACAGGCCGACATTCAGGTTTTAAAAAAAGGCTGGCTGCGCTGTTGTGTTCCAGCCAAAAAATAATTGGATCAAAAGCTGCAAAAACAACATCACGGCCATAATTTGACAACGGCTTTGTCATCGCTCCAGAAATGAAAAAAAAAAAAAAAAGGTTTGCTCCGATGGCGGATGCTGACACTTGTTTTTTTGATGATGTTTTAGGTTTTTTTTACTTCTAGGGTGGAGACGTTTTCACTGGCAGTTTATGGGTGTGATGAGCAGACACACACACACACAAAGAAGTGATCCTCTCTCACAGTGACACAAATAACCAATCTTGAACTTGTCTATTTCCCCCAAACCAATCACGTCTCTCTCTCTCTCTCTGTTTGTCTCATTGCATCTGCTCTTCTTGTCTCACACACACACACACACACACACACACACACACACAAACACTCACCTGTGAGACCTTCCTCACGACATCTCCGCTGACTACCAGGCCCTGGATGAATGACCTGGCTGTAACAAAAGCCCGGATCACCTTCGCCTTCATGTCCCGCGGGATGTCTCCAAATGGCCGCAGCGTCTCCTGTTGCTTAGCAACGCACTCCAGGTAGTCCTCCGACAAGTTGACCTGTCAGACAGAGGAGACGGTGGACAGATGATATGACGCACGACAAGTTTGTCAGTACTTTAAAAGACAAAAATCCCTCTCACCAGGTGCACCGAATGCAAGTGGTGACGTTATATCAGTTGGTCTTGTTGCACAAATAGAGAAGAGGAGTCAGAATAAATTCAGTTCATAGGCCACATTCAGCCAGACAAATCAAAGTTAACATAAAAAATAGAACACAGACTAATTTATCCCATCCGTTTCATGTAGAGAACTACAATATTCATATTTACACTATTAGAAGACAGAACAGGAGAGATGATGTAAGAAAAAGATAAGATGCTTCAGTCCACGATTGATCTTCTTAACATATATGCCGTATGTGTCATATTCCATTGGCAAATAGTTGTGTTGATTCCAATATTTTTTTTTGATTTTGGTCAATTACCTTTAGTGAGTCTTTTTTTCTTAAAATAAGATTACATTGATTTAATGTTTTCTTTTTGTCTCATGTTTCTGGATGTTTTATCACATAATCCTGCCATTTAATCCCATATTTTTATCTCATAATTGTGAAATTCTATCTCATATCATTGACTTTGATTTCATAATTCTGACATTTAATCCCATATTTTTGACTTTTTATCTCAGAATTCTGACATTTTATCTCATATTTTAGACTTTTTATCTCATAATTCTGACATTTAATCCCATATTTTAGACTTTTAATCTCATAATTTTGACATTTTCTTATATTTTAGACTTTTTATCTCATAATTCTGACATTTTATCCCATATTTTAGACTTTTTATCTCATAATTCTGACATTTAATCCCATATTTTAGACTTTTAATCTCATAATTTTGACATTTTCTTATATTTTAGACTTTTTATCTCATAATTCTGACATTTTATCCCATATTTTAGACTTTTTATCTCATAATTCTGACATTTTATCCCATATTTTAGACTTTTTATCTCATAATTTTGACATTTTCTTATATTTTAGACTTTTTATCTCATAATTCTGATATTTAATCCCATATTTTAGACTTGTTATCTCATAATTCTGACATTTCATCCCATATTTTAGACTTTTTATATCATAATTTTGACATTTTCTCATATTTTAGACTTTTTATCTCAAAATTCTGACATTTCATCCTATATTTTAGACTTTTTATCTAGAAATTCTGACATTTCATCCCATATTTTAGACTTTTTATCAAAAAATTCTGACATTTCATCCCATATTTTAGACTTTTTATCTCATAATTCTGACATTTTATCCCATATTTTAGACTTTTTATCTCAAAATTCTGACATTTCATCCCATATTTTAGACTTTTTATCTCAAAATTCTGACATTTCATCCCATATTTTAGATTTATCTCATAATTTTGACATTTTATCCCATATTTTAGACTTTGTATCTCATAATTCTGACATTTTCTCATATTTTAGACTTTTTATCTCAAAATTCTGACATTTCATCCCATATTTTAGATTTATCTCATAATTTTGACATTTAATCCTATATTTTAGACTTTTTATCTAAAAATTCTGACATTTCATCCCATATTTTAGATTTATCTCATAATTTTGACATTTAATCCCATATTTTAGACTTTTTATCTCATAATTCTGACATTTTATGTATTTAAAACAAGATTGAATTAAGCAAAGTGATCTGTCATGAGAAATAGTTAATGCAAGATAATTGTACCCAATGTTGGACTAAATGCACTAAATACATTTCCCCTGATAAGATTTACATTTTCTTTAACAATATGTAGTTTTTTAAGCAGCAAGTGAAGTTTTCTTCTTTTTTTGTCTTCTTTGAGCCCTGAGAGATTCTCACTGACTTCACATTTCTGGAACATTTTTCTTATTCACACAACCAGTGGTCCGGATAGAATCCTTTAGCGGGCCGTTTCTGGGCCCACGGACCTCATGTTTGACCCCCCAGCGTGGCCTTCACTCACGTTAGTGGGCGTGGAGCTTTTAAAGGTGCGCTCCAGGAGGCGGGACCAGAACTCTGACAGGGTCTCGTCCAGGTTGAGGGCGGAGCCTCGGTAGTACTGACGCAGGTCGGAGTACAGGTCGCCATAGAGACGGGTGTTCTGGGAGTACAGGGGACCGAGGGGGGACAGGACCTCCTGCATGGAGCGTTCAGAGCGGCCGTGAAGCTCCGTGAAATAAGCTGGAGGAGGGAGAGATGGAAGTTAAGTCCAAACCAAATATGGTGATGCAACGCCACAACCTGGGAGGAAAAAGTAAGGATTAACAATAAAAAAATAAATAAATACATTTATAAATCTAAATTAGAGATACTGTCTGAGCCAATTTTGTTTATTTCATTAAAGTCACGATTATATTATGAAGTCAAATCACAGAATACGATCAGAACCAAAACAACAAGCTGAAAGATGCTAAAACACTCAATGGTGACACTACACTGTAAAAAATGTTAAAATTCCACCAGCTGGGTGTCAAATAACACAAAAACTCTTATAAAAATACTATAAAGTTCATCACTTTAGTGTGTACCAAGACATTCAACATTTTTTTTTTGCAGTTTTGCTCTCCTACTCACAGACAGACTCACAGTGGCCGGTTTAAAGCAACAAAACGCATGGCAATGAGATACTGTGGTTTCTATTCCACGCATTCCCCTGCATACATTACCCACACTGCAACTGGACCCCTGACAGTTCTGGGTGTGTCATGCTAATCGTGGCTAAACGTAGCCTGAAGCCTGAAAACTATTTTTTTTTTCCTCATTTTCAAACTTTCAGTCTTCAGCCGCGTCATCACCCCCCCCCTGGAGGAACAAAAGGCTTTTCCATAAGCATCCCTACCCCCACAGTTTCCTTTTAAGTGTGATTTAATTTTGTTTGAACAATATCTAATAAGAAGGGATATTGAAATGCTGATTGAAACTTATATCCCCCTGATCCCGCCGCCTCGCGTGCTTCATATCACCATATTGTTTCATTCTTGCAGGATTTCTCCCGACCGGATATTTTCATTAAACCCATTTGCTCTCATCCTGCTCCTCTGATCGTCACCTTCCTTTAACATTCCTCAAAAAAAACAGTGCTTCCTTTAAACTGTTCTAGGATAGAGACGTCAAACGGTTAGAATGAGGGAGCTGTCTCTCTGCAGTACATCGGCCCTCGCTGCTTCAAAGGCCGTGGCCCGGCGCCAGGCCGCTCTAACCACGACCAGATGGACGGTGGTGGTTACTGCTACCGAGGTGGCCCGCTGCCTCCGCGCTAATAACACCGTCCTCGTCCTCTCCTCCTCCTGCTCTGCTCCCCCCCCTTTTTTCCTCTTTTTTTCTTATTGTTGTAGATCTATCCGTCCTGTCCTCCCTCTCCTCCAGCCTCCATCACCTCCTTTTTTTCTCTGATGTGCGATGATCTGCAGACTCGGGCTCCTCAGTGGGTCAACTGCTCATTAGCTGAACCGGCCACTGCCGCAGGGGACACCCCTGTGTGTGTGTGTGTGTGTGTGTGTGTGTGTGTGTGTGTCCCTTTGAGATCAGGGGATTGGCTTATCACGTTTCATTGTGTCTGCCTGACTCTCATTATAACGCCCCGGCCAGGGGTCTCGTTGACACACACACACACACACACACACACACACACACGCACGCACGCATGCACATCAACACACACATACACACACACTTTCTCCCATGCACACACATGCAGTTACACACACACACACACACACACACGCACGCACATCAACACACACATAAACACACACTTTCTCCCATGCACACACATGAAGTTACACACACACACACACGCACGCATGCATGCACATCAACACACACATAAACACACACTTTCTCCCATGCACACACATGCAGTCACACACACGCGCACGCACGCACATCAACACACACATAAACACACACTTTCTCCCATGCACACACACACACACACACACACAGACACACACACCCTGTTACTATAGAAGATGCAGCACTGACAAGACAAAAAAAACACACACAACATCCAAATGTCACACTCATCACATGCTGAAGCCTGAGCTCGTCTGGTAATGGTCATTCATCCCGAAAACACACACACACACAGACACACACACACACACACACACACACACACATGCAGTCACACACATGCAGTCACACAGCCTGTTATAGAAGCTGCAGCACAGATAAAACAAAAAAAAAACACAAAACCCAAATTTCACACTACTGAAAAGACTCACACACACACACACACACACACACACACACTCACTGTCGAAGCTCCTGTGCAGCGCGTTGAAGGCGGCCTGCAGCGACCTGCCGGCCTCCCGGATCAGACCCTCGGTCTCGCGGCCGCTCAGCCCGGCCAGGTTCTCCTCCATGGAGCTGGTGCAGCAGGTCAGGCCCTGGGGACACGTCCTCAGGTGCTCACCTGGCACAAAACACACACAGTCCATAATTAAATTAATTGGATTTCCCTGCAATAATTTAGATGGATTGACAATACGGGAAAAGAAATGTAAGAGTGTAATTTTTGAGCCACGTGGTAAAATTTGATCCCTCAAGGGGGAGCGTTAGACCTCAGGGAACATACTTTTTTATTTTTATTTTATGTCCTAGAATAAAGTGCAACTGCACCTCCACTACATTAGGGGGCAGTGGCGCTCTCATTGGCAGAGTGTGAGCAGGGAGCATACAGCACAGAGTATGAGTATGAAGTGTAGACACCAAGTGTAGCAGACCCTCAAGTCACACCATTATATAGCCAAACAGTGCAATACATTTATATTTATACTGTATATATCTGTATATTGTTTTTAATTTAATTTTTTAACTTTTTTCAATGCTGCTGTAACACTGTGAATTCCCCCACTGTGGGACAATAAAGAAGCTATCTAATCTAATTAAAACATATTTAACAGGGATGAGAAGACAGGCGGAGAGAGACAGAGATAAATTCTATTCTTTGTTGTAAGTTTGTCCATATTTCTTTCTTTTTTATTTCTTATACAAAAAATAATTGAGAAGCTCTGTCTCAAAGGATGCACTTTGGGTTCATCCAAAAGCACCAAAGGAAACAGACACGTAGTCATACATGTGGATGGAATCGTGTCCTTATATCAGGATTCACATCCTTTAGCCCTGAATGATCCACGACCTGCCGAACAAAACCTGAACCTTTATCTCAGAACAATGTGAATCTGACCTTTACCATTAAAAAAGAAAAAGAAAAAGGATTTGGGCCTGCTCACCTTCAACATTACTTTTTATTCTAGAAACTACAGCTCATGAGGGAGAGAAAGATAAAGATATTCACAAGCACACACACACACACACACACACACACACACACACACACACACTGTACCTGCACACACACAGACAGCCAGACAGCCTAGAGAGCAGTCTGCTCTATCAGCCTCTTGACAGACGCCCCAGGACTGTGTGTGTGTGTGTGTGTGTGTGTGTGTGTGTGTGTGTGTGTGTGTGTGTGTGTTCATGTATGTGCATGAACATGCCCATGTCTGGAAAGGTTAAGGGTTTCCCAAAGCTGTGTGCATCACTGCTCTTTTTCTTTCTTAACAGCTCCTGGGTCAGTGTGTGTGTGTGTGTGTGTGTGTGTGTGTGTGTGTGTGTGTGTGTGTGTGTGTGTGTGTGTGGATTGGGGGGGCAGAATTTGTCGACCAGGGTAAGTGGAGCAGAAGAGGAGACGCCTTCATCATCACTGCCCCATAAATCTTTCATTGGCACTGGCTGGTGTGAGTGAGTTCATGTGTGTGTGTGTGTGTGTGTGTTTGTGTAAGAGAGAGACTGGCAGCACCCAAATAACACCACCTACTTCTTTTCTCAGTTTTTTTTTTTGATATTTTAAGCCATGACTGCTTTATAACCAACACAAGAAGACACACACACACACACACACACACACACACACACCTACACACACACACACACACACACACACACACACACACACACACACACACACACACACACACACCTACACACACACTCCTCAGAGTGACCAGGGGACCCTCATTCACTATTCAAATCCCTTCAAGAGGCCCTAACGTGTGGAGTGCAGGTCTGAGTGTGTGAGACGGGACCTGAGCAGCGTTTCGCTGATTTCTGCTCGTTTAACGTCAGCTTTTAAAACGGCTTCACACTTCAGCTGTGAACGTTCGCACGACTCCCACGGTGCTGTCAATCCGGGTTTCTGTCGAGGCCGCGCGACTGTCGCTGCTGACTGCTTGTCAACATCTGAACAGAGCGACTTATTCCTTACATTTTGTCCCCCGGCCTAAGGTCACTCTGCCTCGTCTGTGTTGTTGTTCACTTCTTTTTGCTGCAGTGCAAAAAAAATAAAAAAATGAGTGAAAATATGCTGTTTTTGGAGGAATCAGCTGCCTCCATCTAACTCGCCTCCATCTAACTCTATTCTGTTCCTCTTCTCTCACACCAGTGTGTTTATTATTATTATTATTATTATTATAATATATCCTCTGTCTAAGTCTGACCTCTATGACTTTATCTCTGAAACCTCTAACATGTAGTTACAATTATTCCAATATTGAGTATGAACATCTTGTTTTTTTTTGGTAATTTAACTAATTTAAAGTTGTTTTTTATTATTTATTCAATTTAGTCATTTTTTTTTACACTTGTCTGACTTTTTCTGTCTCATATTATGGACTTTCTATGTCAAATTCTTTGAAAAGTTTGAAATAAGTACACGGATCTGCCAAAGAAACAAGATAATTAAAGGTGATTCTACTCAATATTGGACTAATTGTAGTAAATACAAAAGCTTTCCCCCTGATAACATTTCAGTTTTTGCAGTGTGGTGTTAATGAAGAGAGTAGATTCAATTTATTTGATAGAATGAAGCGTTTTTAGGTGTAATTTTGTCTCTTTTTTCCAACCCCCAACGAATGATCAGATGATGCATCAGAAAATCTGGTGACAAAGGGTAGCACTGGAGGAGAGGATGTATCAGAAGACACACACACACACACACACACACACACACACACACACACACAC